>PVLD010005254.1:0-70250 GCA_004027595.1 Dinomys branickii
AAAAAAAAGAAAACAACTAGAATTAGAGTCCCATTAGACCCAGCTATTCCCCTTCTCTTTAATCATGAGAATTAAAAAGCATCATACCACAGTGATATATGTGCACCCATGTTTATAGCAGTATAGTTCATAATAGCTAAATCTTGGAAACAACCCAAATGCCCATCAACTGATCAATGAATAAAGATGAAGCGGGTTTGTTTCTCACACCATGCAGTATTACATGGCCATAAAGAAGGATAAGCTTGAGACATTTATTGCTAAATGGGTGGCTATTGAGACCATAGACTCTTAAATGAAATAAATCAGACAAATGTGTAAATACTGCATTGTCGCTCTGATGTGAGAAACTGAAAGTGTAAATAAGAGTCAAAACGTGTGACAGATATTGGGAAATAGAAAAACTTGTTCAAAAGGAAAGGGGAACTAGGGAGGAGGGAAGGGGAAAGGAAGGAAGGAAAAAGAAAAATGAAATAAAAAGCATAAAAGGGAAACACCGCTTTAAACACGAGGAGAAGGATTGAAAGGTAAACAGGAAACAAAAAGAAATCAAGACGCATCATGTGCAGCTACAAATTCACTATAATGAATGTGACCATTATGTATATCTAAATGGCACCAATAAGTTTAATAATCATAAAAAGGCTGATGTGTATACTCTCTCCTACCCTGCTTCCTGCTTTTCTCCACTTTCCTCAGTAACTGTATATCGCTTTTATAATTAGAAAATGCAGGACCGCAAGGTACCCTGGGAGAATGCTGAAATAAATATGAAAAGGAAAAGCAAATATAGAACCAGTCATTTCTCAAAATACAGAATTCTTCTCTTGTTAGTTTAAAGATAAAAGAAATGTTTGTGTCTGCATATCGCATAAGAAATACAATCACTATATAGCTATCAAGTATTAAAATATAAGCCAAAATATACAACCAGAGAGAAAGGAACAAAATAATATTTAAATGAATATAAAAAGGGAAGTACAATTTAAAATGAATACAATGAACTACATGATTATTAAAAAAACTCTGAGAGATTTAATTCTGTTGAGACCCCATCTTAACCGCAGTCTTTACAAGCTACTAATGAGTAGTTTGACTTTCATTCTTCTCAATATGGCATTTAAAACTGATTTGGAAATTCTGAAGTCCTTGTTGAAGAGAATAACTTTCATATATTTTGTAACTGGTATTAGTGTCCTCGTACGTGGGCAGCCCCAAAGTAAAGTACAGCAATGAGGCGGCCAAAAGAGAACTTCATCTCTTCGCCTCCCTTTAATCCTCCTTTTATCCCCAGTATAATTGCTATTTTTAAACCTTCTGTTACTATCTATATTACTATCTTGATATGTTACATACTAGTAAGGCATTTTTGGAATAAGTGCAAGAATAATTATAAGTTCACACCTTGATTCATAACTCTTTTTTATTGCACTTGGTGAGCCACGTAGTCAAAATTTGTTAAAATTTGCTACAAAGTCATTTTAACAGGAATGGTAGTTATTAAAAACATGTAAATCTATTATCTTCATCATTTTCACTTACTGGGATGAAGCAAAGCTTTATGTAAGTTATTCAGGGAAGCACGTAGAAAAAGGCATGATCTTAGTCTGACTTTTCCAGGTACGTCTGTCATTCCGCGCTTCCCATCTCTATGTAAAAGTAACTGAACATAAGAAAATGATGGCGGTAAATGTGTTATATTTCACTGTTCTGAAATTTCAGTCATTCACATAACAATCACCTTTGCTGTATTTTTTCCATGTCATGGATCAACTACCCATTATGTCCTACACTTTAGTGTTTTTCTTTAAATTGTAATTTTTTTCAATTATATTTCTCTTTAGAATTTTATATCACTACTTAAGTGGAAACTCACTGATGCTATAGAGAAGTTGAAAGTGGTCATAACAGTAAATTAAATGAAAAACAGTGTCACGTCATCAAATTTTAGTAAGACACAGTCTATATTTCCTTACACAGTCAGAGTCTGCAGTTTGCTCATTGTCACAAAGAAAGGTAAATGTTACTATGAAATTGAGTTTATCCCCTTTCTTCAGAAAGATGAGATCTGCAAAGCAAATGACTTAATAAAAATATTATCAACAGGTGTTTCTGGTTACATCCAAAATAATTTTTGTGCCACCACTTATATAGATGCTACATTTCACAGAAAAACAATGTATATGTGATACTAGGCAAATCTGACTAAAAGAAAAGCTTCTGTTTCATCAAGGATGGTAGTGTTCGGCGTGGCATTCATTACTGGCCTGGAAGACTGAGGGGAGGTGGGCTTTGGCCCTGCGGATGGGATTACTGAGGCCAGACACCAAAGGATGAACAGGTCCACAGGTCACTTCTGAGGTCAACTCCAACTCCCCTCTTCAAGGCAATGAACAATACGGTCTTTAAAATAATTGAGCTGAAACTGTTTTCAAAATGTTTCAAAGAAGTGTGGCTAATAATCTTTAGGAGACTACTAAAATTATTCCCCATATAAATAGTAATGTCTTTTTTCTAATTCAGTGAATTAGACCACACCATTAATACAATTTTTAAATTATCACAAAAGCTAAAACAGCGATTTGCTGAAATCGTAATCTCTCATGTTGCATTCTCCTTACACTGTGCTTGCGAGGCCTCAGACAAACACACATGTACTGTGTTGTTGTTTTTGATACCAGCCTATTTCGCCAGCCATTTGCTTCCTAATGACAGCATAATTTTCACGTATCGCAGTACATGCTTTCAGCAAACAGACTGACACTGTTGTGGACTATTTACTTGCAGGTCATTTACTAAAACAAGCTGTATAAAAAGAAGGGAATTACTAAAATGAGTAAGGAAACCAACGGGAGCACGCTGACGCCTGCTCATCAACTCCATTGCCATCTTTCTGACTTTCAGGAGGCTGGAGAACTCAAAACATCTCAGCTCTTGCCCACCAGGTTTCTTGTCAGATTCTGCCAAAGGGAGGCACCAGCTAAAGATTCAAAGGTGAAAGCAAGGGCAGTTTGTTTTTTTTCTGCTTCCAGCAAAGTGGACAGTAGTAGCACAGGGCTTGGCTAAGGAGAACCACTTGTTGAGTAACATGAGGCCTCCTGGCTTCAGAAGCGCTGTCTCCTGGGGACCACTCCCCACAGTGCTGCTAGGAGAGGGGTAGCCAAAGCAGCAGCCCTTCCAGCAATTTAGCACCAAAGCTAAATCTGTGTCCTCTGGTCCTGAGCAGTAACAGCCTTCAGATCTTCGAATAACAACCCATTCCTCTCCTTTGCACCTCTACTTTCTGTTACCTTTGTCAGTGATTCCCTTCACGCGTGCCCTGCCGCTTGGATGAGACAATGTTCCACCTTTTTGAAACAGGACTAGTGACAGACCACAAGCCAGTACCACTCACAAGTCTTTTCTCTTCCGATCCTTACTAGTCTTAAATTTGAAAGTTAATGCTGCAAAATCTTTGAGCACATATGTTTGCATATACACGTACACAGTCAAAACTATAAAGAACATACCCTCAAGTACTATACAGTGGGCACTTGGGGGTCTTGATAGTTAAGTGACACATTTCCTCTTTGTGTACTATCATGTCTATTTCTTAATTCATTGCATTTAATAACACATTAAAAGGTATATGTTGTTTTTAAAATTAGACATTACAGTAGTAAATTTTTAACTGTCTTTAAATTATTTTTTACTCTGTAAGTGCCTTTTAGTATGTTTTCTACCTTTGAAGCTTTCCATCAGGATAACTGCCTATTTGTAACAAAGGCTAGTAAAAGCAGTCAGACTGCATACCCTGGTCAGACCATGTCATAATTGCACAATACTGATAAAGTAAGAAGACTGTTACAAATTTTACAATGGGGCCAGGGATACAGCTCAGCCGCATGGTGCCTGCCTAGCAAGCATAGGTCGTGAGTTTGATTCCCAGTACCAAAAAAAAAAACCTAACAAATTTTAGAATTAATTACAGACGCTAAAATATGAAATACTCTTATATTTTCTGCCCATTTTTTTGTTTTTGTTTTGCTGAGACAGGGTTTCTCTATGTGGCCCTGGACTAGAATTTAAGGTGATCCTCTTGTCTCACAGTCACGAATGCTGGGACTATTGGCACATGCCACCATCCCCAACTGTTTAAGTAGCAATTTGAAACCTACTCAAAGCCACAAAATTATAAATAACTAGAGTTTAGTGTAAACATGCTACACTTGCTCTTAGCCAAAAGGCTGAGAAGCGATTAGTGTAAACATTTGAGGAAGTACAATAAAACATGCAACTGCGTGAGTAGGAGAACATCACTTTGCAGTTTCTTAGGTCTGAACAAAGTACTGTAAATGTTTAACACATTTCTTTTGCCCTTATAATTATCTACTCTCATTTACTTTTTTTCTTATATTATATTTTTAAAATGCAAATATATTCCCATAAGCATTTATCAACCATTCTATGAACCACTGTAAAGACCACATTAGGGATTATATAAAACAGTGGTAGATAACATCTTGATATCCTTAACATGCTGTGCTCATGCCAATAATGGATACCACTCTTACTTGTTCCCTCGCATTTTAGTGGAATTAGTGTGCACCTCTCAATGTTAGAAAACACAGCTTGCCTTCCCATTTAAACAAGTACAGAAATATGAGGGACTGACAGGTTTCATTGTGGGTGTGTTCGAGCACAGTGGTGAAACCTCCTCCTAGATTCAGGCAACAGGTTGAATGTTTGCTGCAGTTTTCTGCACACATGTCTTCCTTTGTTTCTAGGGGCACATTAGAGAGAAGGTGGGAAAGCATTCTGACCAGAGACCCTTTCTACACAATAACCCAACTCACTCTGAAATTTATACAAAAAGGATTTCAACACTACATATTCATCCCCAAATAGCTTTCTGAGAAATAAAACTTATACCACTCAATAAAAGTCAGAGTAAAAGGATGATTGTTGAAAAAAATGGAAATATTGTACTGGACTGGTGTGTCAGTTCATGAACTCAGTTCTGTCTACAAACTGGATGAGAACGTTGAACCTAATCATTGAACCAAAGTCACTTTGGGAACACTTCTGTTTGTGAAATTTTGCTCCCATTCAGGAACTCTGCACTGGATGACAAACATGAACTTGGTCATCTTAATTTCCTAACTGAGGTACCACTCCAGTAGTGACATATTCAGTATTAAATTAAACAGCAATAAAAACAGCAGGCAGAATCTATTAGATGAGGCAATCAATGCTCTTGGAAAGCATAGTAATAATGTTGGTGAAGAGCTATAAAGTTCCTGGGCATAACCCTGTACCTTTGTGACAAGAAGCACTGTTAACTGGCTTTCAAATCATAAATACATCCAAGTGAAGATAAGGACAAATTCCCTAGCATACAAAAAGATCCAAGTTCCTAAAATGCAGAAGAAAAATGTGGAAATGTGTTTGAAGGAAAAAAAGTCAAAGATCATCTATAGTAGTTAGCAAAGTTCATACCTAAGGCAATCATTAAAAGAAATATGTCTAAGCATATAAAAATTATTTAAAAAACTAGTAAAAAATCAGCTCAAGACAGCAATTTCATGGAAATGAAATAAACTTTCTAAATGGTAGTTCATCTGACATGTTTATCAACTTAATCAGGTCATATTTTAGAGGCTTCTTTTTTTTTAATAAAAATGTATAGTATTCCCATAAACCATCTATGACAAATTTAATGACATTGAAAGTTATTTTTAACAAGTATAATAGCTCCTATAAGGCAATATTTTGAATTGTCTCCTTCCAAAAGTAGATTAATCCTCATAATAACTTTAAGCAGAAACATTGTACCTTTTCCTACAAATTCATTTGAGAGTCTAGGAAACCTGTATCTATCATGAATCAATCACCTACATGATACAGTTATATAATTCTTTATATACAAAATGTGTGTATCTGTAACTGTAGTTAAAATATGTCTTGAAAGACTAAAATAAAATGTCCACAAATTAAGGTATGTGTACATGCATGAATTAAGGGATGTATATATGCACATGCTTTTATGTGTTATGTATATGTATACGTATATGTGTATACATCTTAATTCATGTATGCATTATTTATATGCAAGTGAAAGACAAGAAGTATAATACTGCTGGAAGACCTACAGACACCCAAGATACCTATGTAAATTTAAGGCCTACATGTAGAAATGTTAACATTAAAAATAAAATGAATAAAAAATAAAACACGTTCCCTCCTTTAGTGCTTAGCATGATGTTCAAACCTTGGATTCAATACCCACCAAAGAGATCAAATTTTTCCCTGCATAGAACTAGAAAATAAAACCCCTTCCCTTGAGAAGGGGAGTAGCTTCTCCATACAACATCCTTTCTCAGATTCTGCTTGAAATTCTATCTCTAAGTAAATTTCCAGATTTGTTTTTTGTTTTATGTTTTTGTTAGAAATAGATGCATCCCTGGGAAAGAACTGATTTATTGCTCTTGCATAAAAGTGGATTAAAAGAATTTCCTGGGAAGGAGACATTGGCATAATTTAGGCCAAGGGAAAACAAAACAAAAAATCATTCTAGTTGACAAAGGCATCCTCACGTTTAGTGTGAGAGAACACAGTTATTCTCAGAATGTTCCTCAGCGGGTAAACCAGTCCAAAAGCACAGCCATCTGCTTCACTCTTGTGAACAAATCTATCGATTTATTCCTTTTACCTGTGGGTAAGTACTACACCATCAAACAGGGAGATATAGAGAGGAGTGCTAAAATTTTATCTTATTACATTGAAGTAATCAAATCATTATTTGTTCAGCTACCTACCATGTGACACTTGACAACATCTCCCAAAGACACCCATGTACTTAAATGGATTTCTTGCAAAAAGTGTTGGTGAAGACTCTATCAAATATATATATATGTACTGCATCTCTGTGTGTGTTTTTTACTGTCCTGAGTTGGCCATGTTTTTAATGGCTTCCAACTCCATGTTGTCGTTAAGAATCAGTTTAGCTATGTCACTCTCAATATAGGTCATACTTCATCCTGAAGCTTAGATAAACATATCTTTTCAACCAATATTTTAAGAACATAATTTCCTAAGAAATCAATGTAAAGTCAGAGGTACTATAGATGAAATGTGAAATGTGTACCTTATTGAATCCTCTCCAAATTTATCTACATTGTATCTTATCTTTGGTGACAGATTAGGTAAGCAAATGAATTCTTAGACAATGAACTACCAAGTTTAATGTTTTAAAATTTTATTAGGGTTAGGTTGTGTAGCCTAGAGGTGCCACACTTGCCTGGCATGTCTGAAACTCTGGGTTCAACCCCAGTACCACTAAATAAATAAATAAGTGAATGAAATTCTACCTGCTTCTGAATATTTTGTAAATTTAAATTACAAGACCTACTCCTGTCACTCAGAGAACTTATTTATGGTAGAACACAGGAAATGCTCCCAATTTTCTCTATTCTGTAATATATACTTCCTTCCTATTTCTGATGCTACAGAGGCTAAGCCCCTCATCGTGAACTTCTAACAGTTTGTAATATCACTTGGATCCTAATGTTCAAATGGGAAGTGACTCTTGAACCCTTACAAAAATTTTAATGCTTTCCTTTATGTAATTTTCATCAAGGAAAACTATCTTTTGTGGTCAAATGTCAGTTTCTTTATCATTGCAAATGTTACACTGATGAAATGTTCCAGGGGTCAATGATGCTCTGATGTGGGAAAGTTTTAGATAAATAGTAACAGTCCCTAAAACTGTGCAGACAGATTCAAAAGGAGTTCTCTGAATGCATTTGACTTTTCATTCCATAGACCTTTGCCCAAAGCTTCCAACATTTTGACAAACCTGCCTGGCCTCATGTTATAAAGAACAAAGCAAACAGAAGGAGACCCACAAGTGATGAGATGTTGATCTACCTGTTTAAAATTACGCTTACCAGTGTCGGCACAAACACACAGAGACAGGAGGGACTTCTTGCAAACAGCTATTTCTTACTGAAAAGTGAATGCTACCACAAATGAGAAGATCTGCTCATACGTCTTTGATTTAACAAGCACATATCGTACACCTACTGCGTGCCAGGAACCATGCTACAAGCACTGAATGAGACAATGTCCTTCTCTTAATGAGCTTACATTCTAGCTGGAAAAAAATAAACAGACCAAAAAAGAAAAAAAAAAAAAAGCTCAGGTCAAGGAGTAACACAGACAATAAAAAAAGAGGTCAAATGGGAAGGATATGCATGAATTTCTATAAATAAGGTATTATAGGGTAGATATGTTAATGAGGAAAATCAGAGCAGAGATTGAAAGGTACTGAAAAAAATAAACTATGTGGCTATTGACAGGAAGGAGATTCCAGGCAAAGGAAGCCATAAATGGAAAAACCAGAAGGTGATGCTTAGCAAGTAGCAACCAGGGCAACGAACTGTTGAGACCAGAGTGACCGCTGAGGAACGTGCTGGGAGATGCAAGCGAAGATGAAGAAGGTGGACAGACTGTAATTGAGCTCATTGGCTGTGACAAGAACTTTGAGTTTTATGCTGAATGAGAGGTGAAGCAGTTGCAAGATTGCAAGGAAATGATAGGATCTGACTCACTTCAAAGGATTAGTTCCTTCTGCTATGTAATGAATAGGCTCTACAGAAGCAGATGAGAAAGCAGGAGAGTTTTTACGATGTATTGCAATAACCAAGACAGCGGATGATGGAGACCAAGACTAGGATGATGACTTGAGAGGAGGTAAAAAGCAGTGAGACGCTAACGCTAACACAAGGGAGAGAGGGGTGAAAGGAAGGGAGGGGAATGGGGGAAAAAGCAGCAGCAAGATATACCATACACAAGTACAAATTCTCTACAGAGAATGTGACTGTTTTATATATATATATATATATATATATATATATATATATATATGATGTACCAAGAAAATTTTTTAAAAAATACAACAGGTGACTGAAATATACAGCGAATGTTTAAATTGGAAAAACTAGTACAATAAGAGACCCACTGCCTTTAATCCTACTTAAAATGCACCCTTGCCTTGAACACACTGATTCCCTCATTCTTGCCACTTGCTGAAGTAGTGCGCAAAGTCATTCTTGTGAGTGTTTTTATGAGGTGTTCTCAAAAACATAGCGAAGGCTGCTGTTCAGTGCCATCCTAGGTAAAAGCGGCCTCATAAAACATGACAGTGCATCCTTCTCCACCTTATTCACTGGATCTGGTCCTGTGTGACTCCCAGCTCTTCCCCATAGTGAAAATGACCACGGAAGGTAAACACTTTAATCAATTCAGGACATGGAAGCAGCCAGGAGAGCGTCGCTAGAGGGATTCACTAATGAAGCCTTCCAGAACTGCCTCAGAAAGTGGCTAGAGTGAAGGGATAAATGTACTCAAAGAAAGCGGGAGTGGGTGTTGTGAGGGGAGTGAGGATATGAATAGCAGGTAACTTTTAAAAATTTAAATATTCCCTGTAGTTTCCAATCACACGTCATACATTCTGAAGTCAGACATAAGAGAATTTGCAGACAAACCTAATGCCGGATGTAAGAGCAACAGACTGCGAAGGACAACCCTGAAATTTCTGCTTTGAGTGACTGGGAAAGTATAATATGACCATGGATGTGTCCATAGCACAAGTCCCTGAATAGGACCCCGATTTATATTCTGAACAAGGGAAAAGCACATCTAACTCTTCTTCCAGCCTCTTGATTTATTTTACTTAGCTCTTAGATGCTGTAACAAACGATGACTCTCTCTTCCCATGATCGCTGCTACCCATACGCCTTTACTTCCCCAAAGGAACAGAGACAGACATATAGATGTGTAAGTAGTAGCACGTGTGCCATTCAAAATCACTCAGTCATAAAACTGGGATATAAAGCCCAGAAGCCTGCCCGCTAACTCCCAGGAGTCTGACTTTGAAATCCCTGGACCTGACTCAAACCAGTGGCAAAGGTAGTCATTAAAAGATTATCGAGGTTATCTTACCTAAGGTATCGACTTCTGAAACCTCTTCTCAACGGATAAACTGGAATCCTTTGTAGGAAAACGGATGTGCCTTGAAGCCATAATGTTAAAAGAGATATACAGCAGACACACAAGATTAAAAATCATATGGTTTCTCTTACATGAGAAACCCCAAGTATGAATAAAACAGCAAAATAAAAGATAACAGGAAATAAGGAGATCTTTGACAAACAGGAAGAAAACTAAGAGGTGAAGGAGGAAGAGAATGTAAAAAGAAGTAATATATGTTATGCATATGTACCAACCACCCACAGTGAATATCCTCATGATGTACCATAAATGTGCTAATAACATTAAAAAAAATATTATCAAGACAGCATCAGGGAAACCATACACATTTTACAGCACTATGAGAAGAAATAGCAGTGTCTTTTATAGACGAATAAGGTACATATTTTACTACTCGGGGCCTCATCTACCATCAAAGAACACCAATGCAAACTTCCGAGAGAGTATGGAGCCAGAGGTCCCTCGGGCTCGGGGGGCTGGCTGCTTCCTCTCCCAATGGTTGCTGCCTGTGACTGGTGTCTCTCGTTAAATTAAAGCCAGATCACGCTCCATCCATGATGAGGGGGTGGTGGTTCTGCAATCTCCGCCAGCATTTCCCCAGGTGGGTTCTGCAGATCATTAACCACATAAGATGCTCGAAGATGGGAAACAGATTCTCCGATCAAACAAATCCAGGAAATGCTTTAGCCTACATTCCTCCTGTAGAAATTGATAATGCTCCTTCATTAAAAGTTTCATCAACTCCTGTGGCAATTAAACCATTAACTGCTTAACCAGCATTTCCCAAACTTGTTCTACAGAGAGACAGAAGGGGAAAGAGAGTGTCTAAATTAGGGCAATGAGAAGAGGGTCACCATGGTGAGAGACACTGCCAGGGAAAACTGTCAAAACTAGGTGCATATTTAATGACTTGGACAAGTAGATATCAAAGTTGACATCAGATTTAATACTCATGGCCAAGAAAGAGCGAACATTATATACTGACATGATTTATATCCAAATTGTAAAAAAATTCCTTTGCTGCATACATACAGATCAGGCATCTATTGAGTGTTATGTTCTATGAACCAACTTAGGCAACAAGAGCCAGAACAACACACCAAAACGAGACCTCTCTTGCCTTTGCACAAATGGGTCTATAGAAGCCTTTCCAAGGCCTGGTCTGATAAACACTTGAGGAGTGCCCTGATTGCCTAGCACCAGTACTGAAATGAGGTGTGGGAAAGTGGAAAGCATCAGGGCAATACAAAAAGAAACCCAGTGGGCATGAGTGCCATGCACAGGACACCATGTGAAACACAAAGTTCAAGACACAGCTGTCTGTGTGCCATTGTCAGCTGCCACTGTATGCTACAGGCATGTGTATTTCTAAAGGAACCTAAAACAGCTATCTACAAAAGTAATCCAACCCTTGTATCCCGCAGGAGAAAATTCTCCTAGTCTTTCAGGTGGTGGGCCGGGGATATGGCTCAGTAGCACAAGTGTCTGTCTGGCAAGCACAAGGTCCTGAGTTTGATTCCCAGTACCAAAAAAGAATAAAAGACTTTCAGGTAGGAAACAAAGCTGCCTTTGCATTGGTATCTCTCATTTTAAAAAACCTCATCACCGGTCCTTTCTCCCTAAAAATAAATATTAAATACCATAGGTCAGTGAGATATCATTGAACATTATTCAGAACTATTAATTCAGTGAGGTCTGACACCTTCCTGGATTAGAAGTTAGAACCATATTCTTAAATACCTGATATTTCATAAAGACATCTTCCCTCCTTGGCCTCTCTCTAGTGATCAAGGCAAACCTCCAAATACTAGAATTTCTGCAGACATATCTAAAGGGATTCACAGGGTTTAGATCTAAAATGTACATGTGGAGGACTAATTCACTAGTTAGGTTTGGAATGTCCTATTACTAACATATAGTATTGAAACAGCTAAATTACACTAGCTGCTACCCTATAAATTGAGTTCTTAGCTACAACATTGACTTTATAAAGGACAGCACACTTAGCAGTTGAGCGGGTGATAAAAACGTATGTTAAAGATAATGAGACTGAAGGGCGGAAGCAGGGAAACACAACGAGCACGGTGCTCATCCCTGGATTCCTCTATTCATGGGTTTAGTAGCTGTCTGTGCTGTTAGCAGGTGGGGCCCTAGATATGTGACCCGCAAGTGTATATTCTTATCCCAGGCTCCTCTTTTTGGGTCCTGGCCAGCACAGGCTGAGCAACTTTATTTCCTCCACGCCCTTCTGCAGTGCTCTTTCTGCCTTAGATCCAGCTCACCCTGGGCTGAAAGCAAAACCCAAAACAAACCTCTCCTCCTTTCAATTGTGGGTATTGGCTATATTTTTCCCCAGTAACCAGAAAGTGAATCAGATAACAGATAAACACTAGATTTAAACAGAAAGCTTTGTAAAACTGAAACGTCTTCAACTAAGTTATAAGCTCTTTCCTGCCTTTGAACACACTCTCAGTGTCAGACGGCACCTATCATACACCTATGTAAACCCTCAGTCTCTGCTGAGCACCGACATGCTGGTGCACTCCTTAACCCTAGTGAAAATTTATCAGGTTAGAGTTTGGACACGCATCTTTATTTGTAACAAAAATATATTAGAAGTATTCATCAAGATGAGAGCACACACCCATGAAACACCTTTGATATGAAGGATATATCCAGATTTTAAGTGATTCCCTGAAGACACTACTTCTCATACAACCTTCATCCAAATCTGCATTTGGACAGCATCCTTTCAAGTGTTAAAATACTACAGAGCTACAACCAGTGATACGTACCTGCAATTCCAGCTACTCCAGAGGCTGAGGCAGGAGGATGGCAAGGTTGAGGTCAACATGGGCAACTTAGCAAGACTCTGTCTCAAAATAAAAATAAATAAATAAAATAAAATAAAATAAAATGGCTTAGCTGCAGCTCAGAGGTGGAGTGTTTTCCTCACATGGGTAAGGCTCTGGACTCAATTTTCAGTACCACAGCAAGAAAAAAAGCAAAGGACCACATACCATTTTAACCATCCAATGCAGACACCTTTTGTAATATTATGTGAATCGATTTTTTCCCTTCCTCAAATGAAAGACAAATTCAAACTGAAGGAGTCTTCTATTCCAAACATAACACAAAGTATACTGCTAGCCAGCTGGCTCAATAGAAATATGTTCAAATTTAATTCCACTTGGTTGGGTTAAGGAATTGTGAATAAGGTACCACTGCCTTTGCCATTCATTTAGAATTAGAATGCAAAAGGCAGAAAGAAGGATTAATTCATGGCCCTGGAGTATTGGCCCCTGGATGGTATGGACTGCGTCTCAACTTCCTGCTGGATTCCCAGTTCTTGGCTTAAAACTCACAATCTTTGGCACGTGGATGATGCCTGAAAGTCCTCTATGGCTGTTAAAGGCATACACAAACTAATATAAAGCATCAAGCTCGAAAATATTAAGCATGCTAATCCTGACGAGTGGAACAAACACTGGGGAAAGAAGAATGTGATACTGAGATGCTTATCTGGGTTTTGCCTTCTGTAACTTTATTTTCCAAAGCAACTACTAAAACTTGATTACATCAATTCAAGGTTATGTAGCATTAAAAGGAATTGAAATAGTACAGATTTCTTATTTGTTCCCCTGTTTCCTTCCTACAGACCTGAGGTGAGAGATCCTTTCACTAGTTATGTTTGGAATGTCCTATTGCTAAAATACAATACTGGAACAGCTAAATCACATTAGCTGCTACTCTATAAAAGAAACTCTTCACTAGGACATTGCCTGTGTAAGGGATGGTGCACTTAGCAGTTGAGCAGGTGATAAAAACATATGCTAAGAAAGATGATGAGATTTAATGAAGGAAGAAGAGAAACAAAATAAATTCCAGTAGAGAAAAAGAAAGAAGTCTTCTTACCAAAGAACAATTCTTTAAATGAATGGAAACAAGCAGTTGTATGCTGTGTTCTGACTTTCAAAACCCTCATGAGGATGAAGATTGCTCTCTACAAACAAAAATGTTGGCAGTGAAGCTGAGAAACAGTATTAACCTTAGAAATTCCTTGAGCGCCTTCACTCATCCACATTCATGAAAAGTACCAAAGCCATTCAGATTGGAGAAACCAAATCTTCATGGTAAAATGTCTTGACTCCAAGATCCTTTGAAGTACTTTATTTTAAAACAAAAGCAAAGTACACCAAAAATGTTGCACATTACAACAGTGTCCTCTTCATCAATTTTATCTGTTTTTGCTTGAATGCAATCTGTTTTATCAATTTTATCTCTTTTTACTTGAATTCAATCTACTGACCACATTGAAAGAATGATCATCAGCTTCCTTGAACTGGATGCTTTAATATTAATTGTGGTTTTCCTATATGGCTAACAGGTTCCTCTCCATGTCTGCTCATCTCAATAAATGATAAATGGTAGGTTTATCCTTTCAGACCCTCAAAATACAAACTCATTATTATAACAAGATGGAGGAAGAACTTCTGTGTTCTTCCTACTCCCATGGGCCACTCAACACTTAGCACACCAGTTTCTCCCACAGACACCAGCTGGGTCTCCTCTAATCCAATTCAGTTCTAACACTGTCTACTTAGAGACAGCCTCAGATCCCAAAGTGTGAGG
Source organism: Dinomys branickii (assembly GCA_004027595.1). Classification (NCBI taxonomy): domain Eukaryota; kingdom Metazoa; phylum Chordata; class Mammalia; order Rodentia; family Dinomyidae; genus Dinomys; species Dinomys branickii. The sequence continues at coordinate 14,665 of PVLD010005254.1, forward strand.
ATTCAGTCCTGTAAGAATGACCGCACACACTCACATCTGATGCCAATGTTAAGTGTTAGATCTTAACTTTTACTTCTGACCAATCAGCAACAAGCTGGGGTTCCTATGACCCCTTTCCTTGGGTTCAGTTTTCTAAAGCAGCTCATGGAACTCAGAGAAGCACTTTACATATGTTTACCCAGTTATCACAAAGGACATTGCAAAGGATAGAAATAAACAGCTGATGGAGAGATGGACAGGATAAGGCCTGAGAGAAAGGCATGGAGCTTCCACATCCACCTTCTGCAGAAGCCATCCATCAAGCTCGTCCACATTTCCGGTATCCAGAACCGGTCTCCAAACCCTGTCCTTTCGGGTGTGTCGGGGGTTTTATTATATACATACGCTTGGCCAGTGGTGATCAGCTTAACCCTTAGTCCTTCTTCTCTCCCTTGATACTGAGACTGAAAGTCCCAGCCTTCTGATCTGGCCTCCACCTTTCCGGTGATCAATCTTTAGTCTGCGGCTAATTAGGAGTCCCTGCTACTAATCATGTCATTAGCACACTCAAAGGAACTCAGCACTCCAGAGATTCCAAAGGTTTTAGGAACTGTATGAGAGAACACTGAGATTAAGATCAAATACAGGGCTGGGGATATAGCTCAGTGGAATAAGCGCTTGCCTAGCAAGCGCAGGGTCCTGAGTTCGATCCCCAGTACCGCAAAAAAAAAAAAAAAATCAAATACATATTTCACAAATATCACAATTAGCAAATTCACACTTGCTTCTGCTTTTAGAATATCTTCCCACCACTTTTACTGCCACCTCCAAGCCATCACTGCCATCCATCTGGATAGTCAGAGACAGACTTGGGTCCTGCTCCCAACCCTGCCCACACACAGACTGTAAAGAGTAAAGCAGATCATGGTGCTCCTCTGCAATGGCACATATTGGTCAAAGTAATACCCAAAGTCCTCAACATGTCCAGCAGGGGTGACAAGATGGATCCCATGTGTTGCCTGCCTCTCATCATCTGCTTTGTCTGGGCCTGTGAGATTTACCTTTTCTGCCTGAAATGCATTTTATCCCCAGACATCTACACGCCTCACTATCTTTCTCCTTTCTTATCTTTTCCCCATAAGAAAGGGTTGCCACTGTTTCCCTTATCAATCTATATAAGATAATACATATGCCTGTAGGCTACCTGTAGGCACCTGATATGTTATCTAAGAGAGCATAATTATAAAATGAACAGAAGATTTAGCTATTTATTACCGGGTATACCAAATACGTGGGACCAATACTGGCACACAGTACTATCAATAAATGCTTAACATAAAAAGTACTGCTCCAAAAGCACTGCTCCAAAAGTACTGACAGACCAGGAAGTGATGTGAGCAGGCTCAAATGACTCCCAGAGTACTGACTGTGTTATTCTCTAACCTCATTTCCAGCCAAATATTTTGGATCTCAAGAATCCCTGACAAGTCCATGTTGTAAACACCTGTTCCACAGGATGGCGCTACTGGGAGGATCTAGAAGGAGGTCATTATTCCACTGGAAGAATACCCTTTAAGATGACTGGAATCTTGGTTTGTCACTGTCCTTTTCTCCTTGGCCATGAGGTAAGCAGTGTGGCCCCACAATGCACCACTGCCAATGCTGGGCTACCTGAGCAAAGGCTCAAGAGTAATGAGGTCAACCAACCATGGACCCAAACCTCCAAACCTGGGAGCCCAAGTAAACCTTTCCTCTTTATAAAACAATTGTCTCAGGTGTTTGTGATAGTGACAGAAAACTGACTGATACAGCACCTTCCCCACGTGGGAGATTCCCTTTGGGAATCAACATTCTCAGAAGTGTCCCAGGGAAGACAGAAGAATTAAAAGCTTTGTGAAAAATCTGGAGAGAAATGATTTTTCTTCTTCCTCCTCCCCCATCTCAAAACACCCATTGCACACTGTTGTTCACCCAACAGCATGTGATAATAAATGACTGTCTGGAAGCCGGATCATTTTTATCTTACTGGAAAGGAGAGGCGAATAAAGGAGATGACATTTTCTCATGACTTGAGCTAACTCAAGTGAACCAAGGGAGAAGGCCACTGTAGTAGCACAAGCTGACTCTAAATTCTCACAAAACACAAATTCCCAGCCATGCTTTGGATGGGAAGGGCTTCATTTCAGGAATGTGGGGAGAATGGGTAGAGGAAAAAATACTCAGACGCTGCTATTTTTAAATTATTTGGTAAGAATGACTATTTTCCCTCTGATATTCCTGCGGCACCGCCCAAATGTCATGTTTCTGTGCACTGCTGTCTGGACGCTATCACAGGCACGGCTCTGAGGTGAGAGGCGAGAGGCCTGCGTGCTTCTCACATGCTGCTAATGCTGATTTTTTTTTTTTAAGCTTTGTGACCTAGAAAGGAGATGCACAGTATGAATGGTGTACAGACTGCAGAGAGCAAAAGACGTCATCAGTCTATTTATACCTGCAAGAAGGAGAATCTGAGTACAGGGCAATGACTCTATACTCTAAGGATCGAGCATGCAAAGATCATTTGGAAGAGACAGTAACAGAGGCAGTGAGGAAGGCTTTTGTGCTTTCAGCAGAAACAAAAGGCAAAGCCATATTCCCATTTCTGTTGGTTCCTTCAGAAGTCCAGTTAGCTTACAGAGTGGATCCCTGAAATTGCCCCCCTGCTGGGGAAAGCATCCCAAACTCTGAGAGACACTGCCAGCCACATTTCAAAAACCACCCTTCATGGCATATGTGTATGTGCACGTTTAGCTGTGGGCTGCAACCATTAGGATACACTGTAAGTCCTTGAGAAGTGATTTTCAGCCTGAAGAAAGTATTAGGAAAAGCCTTACAGTTACTTGTGTGGTAAACTCCAAAATTTTTTTTAAATGCAAATTATACAGACCTGTACAGCTTTATAGAGAAACATCTTTCCCAATGTACATAGTCAGTTTCTCTTAAATGGTGAAATATTTCCAGGACAAAGCAGGGCCTAGCTGTCAGCACTTATTCCTACCTCACCAGACAATTTTATGCCAAGCTGAGCCTCTAGATTTCCATTAGGTTCCAGCCTAGGCAGTGTAATATAGGGCCCCACAGAGAAGATGTCCTGAAGCTTACCCTTTTTGCTTTTCAGTGACCTATGTACTCCTGCAATTGCTGCCAGCTCTACTTGCTTCTGGAGTTGTTTTACTAGCAGTACTGTCATGGTTTGTGTTTAGATGCCCCCCGCAAAGCCTCATGCAGTCATGGGGTGGGCTTCTAGAGTTTATGATAGATTCATGGTCCAATGCTGAGATCAAGGGTACGAGTGCTATACCCACCCTGGAGCAGGCAGCCTGCATACAGTATAAGGGAGGGAGAGAGGCTTGCTCACCACTGCTGCTCCTCCCTTTTGCTCTTGCTGTTTTTCCAGCCACCATGAGCTGTTGGCCTCTGCCATGTGCCACTCTGCTTTGGAGCCAGCCAAGTATGGACAGAAACCTCCATAAACTGTAAACTAAATAAACCTTTCCTTCCTTAATTCTGGGCATCAGATATTTTTGCCTCAGCGATGTGAGAAAAGTAACCAAGACAAACAGTGATGGGTTTGCTGAGAGCTGGCTAGAGAACCAGGTGATTTCTCTGGCTTAACATTAGGTATTTCCTAGTGCAGTGGTGGCAGAACCTATGGCACATGGGCTAGAGCTGGCTGTTTATTATCAGTGAAAGCTCTAAAAGGTTTGCCATCAGTGTCCTGGTGCAAAATTTATTGATTTACATAGGGTCAAACCTGGAGTCTGGATTCCTTAATAGAACACAGACTGGTTCATTTTTATTTTACCCAGTGTTCACAGCAAATGCTTCCAACTTCAATCACTGTCCTGTGTCTTCTGACAATTTCTGAGGCAGACCATGAAGGCTTGCTCATCCTTGCTTTTGATTTGCAAATCACATTGGTTTAATTCACCAACTACACCATCAGCTTTCTATCTACTTCTTCCAGGGCCTGACCTATGTGAAGTGACAATGAGTCTTGAATTGTTCTGATCGGACAGAATTAATGATTTCCATGTTCTAATTTCAAAAAACTTGCAAGCTAATTTTCATGCTCGAAAATGTTGATCATTTATCATCAAATCAATGATCTCCTACAACAGGCTGCTGCATACAGGAAACACAGTGAGCAATGGATAAAGGCAATGGATTTAGGATTAGAAAAATTTTGTGTGATAGACTGTATTTCTCAGATTGTAAGAGGATTCATAAAAACCAATGTTTTTTTTTATGTTGTTTTTGGTTTTCACTGGGTTTAAGACGTACTCCTATTTTATGATCATGTACATGCGTGGCCAGAATGGAAAACTAGGTGATACAAAAGGAAATTAGAGGGAAGACAGATTTACTGTCCATGTAAGACGGCTACTGATGACAGGTCTTCTGGTTGGGACCTAGGGAAAAAGGAAAACGAAAGAAAATAGAAATGAAAATTCAGCAATAGGTACTTTGTTGTAACAGGAACACGGTAAAGTATTTCTGCTCTATTATATAGTAGGAGGAAAAAGAATTACTCTATCATTTTTGGAAGCTCATCCCCAGAGCCACTCCCTCAAGGAAAAGAATATGGTTTTCCTGTGCTTGGCAGATGTAAAGCTTTAGTGTTTTTAACTTTCTGTTGCATAAACCAGCATTGCAAAAATGCTCCACCCTTTTCCTGCCCACTTACCAAACAAAAGCTAAGCGAACGAGCCTGCCTTTAAATGGAGATCATCCTAGTGCATAAGCAATTAGTTGTTCTTTCAGTAGATTTGGGAGAGTTTTGCACAATTTGGCAAACTTTCTGAGAGGCAGAGGAATGATGGCCCATAAAAAAATTTGCTGAATAAAATGAGCAGACCAACAATTAATACGCATTTTTCTTTCTAATTTTTTTTTTCCTTTTTACAATACCGGGAATTAAATCCAGAGCCTTCACAATGACCTACATTCCCCATAGCTTTTCATATATATTTTGAGACAAGGTCTCATTAAGTCGCTAAGGTGTCCAGGCTGGGCTAGAACTGTGATTCCCCTGCTTCTGTTTCTCAGACATGCACCATCATAGAATAGGGATTTTTATGACTCCAATATTTAATCTTTGATTTATTGTAATGTGTTTCTTCATAATTTTCAACATAATTGCTGTGAGCCAAAAAAACCTGACCTAATCTCATATATTTAATCTATACTTAGAAGTGGAAGAAGATATTGTACAACTAAAAGATATAGAAAAAAACAATTACTAATGAAATTTTTAGTCATATTTCTCTTCAATTTTCTCATTTTATCTTTGTATACCTGATCACACTGGCACTCATTATTCAATACTAAAATCAGTGAGATATTCACATAGGTAGCTTATAATCCACAAGTAATTCTAGTAGAACTATAATTTCTCTTCTCACCAATAACCTCATACTCATGTAGGTAGTCAAGTTTTATAGCCAAGTTAGAGATAAAGAGTACAGTACTCTTGTGAAACAGTATAGCAACATCTGTAGATGGGTCATAGTTCACATTTTTCTCTTCAATGTTATATTTAAATTAAAACTATTTCTATGTATCTTCTTGCAAGAAGAAATAAAAAGCAGCAATAAGCATGGACAGAACTAAATCTAAGGTGAATAAATACTACAAAACTACCATTTTTATGCAATTCAGTACAATTATGGAAAACCGCTTCAATATGCGATTTGGACTCATTAAAGCTGTGCTCATCATCAAGAACTGATGAACTAAGAAAGATGTTCAGGGCTTCACACACACACACACACACACACACACACACACACACACACACAAGACCCTTCTACATGATACATATCCAACAACAATTCAGCCTGTGAGTCCTGTCAACCAGCTTCCTTCGACATCCTCAGAGGACAAATTAGTTTTTACACATATTCTGTGCTTTAGATCATTAAATGCTTACTTTTTAAAAAAAATTCTCCCATATGACTCAATATTCATTGCTATAAACTGATTGAAAAATTTTATAAGACACATTTTCACAAATTTTAACATATTTAGTTTTAACTTCCAAATCATTACATGTGGCGATGGTTTTACAAATTATTAATGAGCATGATTTTAAAGGAATTATCTAATTTCCGGTCTTTAATTTTTATTTTTAATATTTTCATTTTGGTTTGTTGTGACAGTCCCATTATGTATTCTTCAGTTACTTTTTTTGTTGCTGAGACAAAATACTTCACAAAGTAAAAGGAGGAAAGGTTTGAGTCCATAGTCTGCAGGCTCCAAGGCAGGGTGGCATGGCACAGGGGCATTACAGAGGACAAATAGTCCATGGTAAGCAGGCAGGTGAGAGCAAGCAAGGGACCTTGGCAGCTTCTTTCTGCACCTTTTATATTCTATCTAGGCTACTAAGATTAAAGAGGTACCAAACCAACTAGTACACAGAGTTCGTAATCATATATCCTTAATCTCAGCATCACACACTCTAGTCCTAGCCACCACTGAAAAAGCCCCACCTATGTCTGCATGAGGGTTAGGGCCACAATGAGATACAAACCATAACAATGTACATAGGCCTGCCTTGAACTCATTATTTATCACAGGTTGGCCACAAAATCATGATGAACTCCCTGCCTCAGCCTCCCAAATGCAAGGATTATAGGTAACAGCCACTATGCCCAGCTTACAATTTCAGATCTTTACTTGTGGCAATGCTGTTGATTATTTCCCTGCCTGCCACCTGTACCCACATAGTAGAACTGCACTTCCCTCTCTCCTTGACCTTCAATGAGGGCAGTGAAGTGTATGCACACACAGCAAACACTACCTCCAGCCAAAAGTGCCAAAAGCCAGAGTGGACCTTAACCCATTCTCCGTTCCTTGCTCATGTAACCATGCACCAAACTGCCTGGGGAAGCTCCCTTCGGGAGTTGCTACAAAAAGCAGTCTTCCTCCCAACTCACAGGGACAGCAATGAAATCTTTCTTTATAGAAGACCCTAAAATTTTGTGGGTATTGTTACCACGAGCCATCTTAACCTACCACATTGCAGTCATAGGTTGCACATGAGAAATTTGAAAAAATTGTTTGAAAAACCACTTCACTATGGAGCAAGCAGGGCAATGACGATCAGTGATTGAGTTCCATTTTGGTGTAGAGCTACATGTCGGGAAATAGATTGTCAAACTTTCTACCAAGTAGAGAATTAGGAAAAATTTTAATAATTAAAAAAAGTGAAAATTTTAAATTTTTTGAAAAATTTTAAAAATTTTAATTTTTTGAAAAAACTTAAAATTATTTAAAATTTTAATGATTAAAATCAATAAGAACGATAGAGTAAAACAGGGGCACCAGGTGGGAAAGGGACACCAATGTGTGTAAAGCAGAGGACGAGAAGACAGGGAGATTTCTGGGAATGGAGCATGGTTCTGGTGAAGCTACCTAAGCTGGCAAGACCACCATGGGAGCACGACACAGTACATGCACTGGACCCTGGTGAGGGTACTGTGAGACTGAAAACAAACATACTATAGGGTAAGCTCTTTAATTCCAAAGATTTCTTCCTGTGGTTTGAGGACAGTGTACGAGAGAGGACAGAAAAAAGACAGGAAGCAGAAAGAGCAACTGAGAGGAATACATTATGCACCCTGAACAAACACATCCCCTGAGTAACCACAGCCTACAGACTGAAATGCCTATCACGCACTGTGGGACCAAAAGTCCCTTTACGTCAGGGAGGAGCCCCTGGTAGTCATCTCTGATTTCAAGTTCTACTTTTGCATGTATTAATTGAATGATGTCCTATATTTTTTTCCATAAATTCCTAGCTTTGAGGTTTATCGTGAAGATTAAACAGTGTAAATAAAATGTTTATTTTAGCAAAGTATCTGGTTCTCGGTACAGTGCATTTTATGACCCATGACATAAACAAGCCATCACTCTCTAAAGCCATATTTTATTCTTCCTGGAATGATGTTGCCTAGACTCTGTCTCCCTAAGTCCTCACCTGTTAGATGCCACTCCCCCTTCAAGATCCAGCTTGGATTCTGTCCCCTCCATGAAAACTTCTCTAAATACTCCCTATGATCCAGCAAATAACCTTTCAGTTCTGAACTATACCATAGATTCCAATTGTTTCATGACATGTAACTCTAAGTTATTTACAAATTGTATTTTCCCAACTCCATGCTACTTACCTTTCGCAAGCATTACTTCTTATCCACCTATATTCATAACAGCACTTAGTTGTAAAGCCTTGAACTTACTCAGCTTCTTGTGGAATATTTCAAGAAATTAGATCCATTTTTAGTAAATAGATTATATTAGTATAATGTACAATATGTTTTTATTCATAAAATATCAGACAAAACTATTTCACAAAACTGGTAGTTTTCCTGTATCTTTTTTGCTTCTGAACAAAGGCTAGATAGGCTCAGTTATTCTTCTAAAATGGCAGGGCATGCTGAAGAGAAATACCAAAGGAAAATTTATAATGTCTGATAGAAAGCCACTGGTATCTACATTCCAGGAGCAAAAAGGGAAGAAAGCCAATCTTCTGCAGTTGTTGAGATAGCATTCCTCACTCCCATGGCTATAAAGATGTCACAAGGTTGATAAGGATCCTTGTAAACAACTGGCTGTTGAAAACAGCTTAGTTTTTCCCCAGTCTGTACCACAAAGTAAACTTAGAGCTCCTAGATACCCTTTATCTCAGCTGGCTGTGAAACAGAAGCATGGGAGACTGTTTTGTTAGTGGTGTGACCTGCTGAGAAATAGCTTTGCTCTGGAAAAGCAACTGGACTCAGCAGTGTGATCGTTGTACCCTGCAAAACACGTACATGGTCCAGCCTAGGAGTCTTATGTTAAAAGATCACCTAAAACCAAGCAGGACTTCGAGAATAGTTCTTGCTTTCCACTCTGATGGCAAGTTTTCTTAAGTTGGCTTTGACCTTTCAACTCCACCCAATGAACTTTTCTCTGGAGTCAGCCCCAGAAGAACAGAGTTATTCTCCCACTTTCTTTTCTCTTATAAATTATTTTGGAATTCAAGTCTCTTGGAAGCTAAAACTTAAAAAAATTAAATCTTCATTGCTCTGTGTAAAACCTAAAAGCCAAATGGTACCCTAGACAGAGCACATCACTGAAATGTTTCTCCTCCCTTACCGTGTTAACTCTTTCAAAGGTCTCCTGCCTATGCGTCTTGAATCCTCTATATCAGAGTTAAAACAATCAAACTACATTTCCTCAGATTTTTACAGCAGGTACAATTATTTTAAATGTTCTTCTTATTTTGTATAGAGCTCAAATAAATCTACCAGACAGAATATCATCCAGAAAAGCATTGATTTTTTAAAGTATACAAGAAGTACGCAGATTGATACCATCAATGTATAAATAGAAAGACAAACTAAAATAACCCAAAAACACGTTGTTATGAAAAGCCACGTGCTGTTAGGTGGTGTTAGCGATCTGGTTCTACTTTTTCCAGGCTGACTTATGCAATATCCTGATGTTTAAAACTATCCTGTCATGGAAAATCTGTCCCTGGGGTGGGACCGGAGAAAGTTGTCCCATTTTCTTTTTAAAGTTATAATTCAAAACAGAGAGTTAAACAATATAATAAACTTCATGTATTTTGCAAATATTTGCATTATGTGTTATAAGACTACAGTGTAAAGAAAAAAACATGAATTTGAAACTAAAAGTTTAGCAGACACTGCCTTTGCCCACAGCCAATTACTGTAAAATTAAACTATGCCTTGCAAGATGAGTAATCAGCAATAGTCAGTCCTCAGAGTATTCTCAAGTGGAATAGGTCATAGAAAATAGAATTTTTGTTTAATTTTCTACAAGTATTACTGCAGCAGGTAAATATTATTAAGGGATAATGGTAATTTTTCATTTCATGAAGGAAAAGCCTCAATGCTATGTCTATAATAAAACTTCATTGATTTTCCTTTTTTCTATGATAACTAAAAGATAAGTAAGACAAAAATAAAATCATAGTATTTTTTTAATGGTGTCTTGGTCCCTCCAACAATTACATCTCCTCATTACTTTCATGCCCTTCCTTGCAAAGCTAAGAGATTTTGTAGTCCCATTGTCATTTTATGGCCAACTATAAGGAAAACTGTACTTTGAAATTAAGCAAATATCTAATTTTTTAATTCATTAAATTAACATGAAAACAGAATACATTAATGACACGAGACCCAAGAATCAAGGAGCCAGCTCAGGGACTGAACCAGTTGCTTACTCAGCACTCTAGGAGGCTGAGGCAGGAGGATCACAAGTTTAAGCCTAGCCTGGGAAACGTAACAAACAAGACTCTATTTGAAAGTCAAAATAATTTTTTAAAGGCCTGGATATGTAACTGAGCATAAATGTCCTGTGTTTAATCCCAAGTAGCATAAAGAAGAAAAAAACGCAGTTACTTGGGCAGAATGCAAAGGACATTTCTGGACTGTAGCTGTGTCCCAGGAAACATGCTAACTCAGAACAGCGTGCAGTCCACATCCTGGATAAAGATATTAGGACAGGAAGCACAAGCACTCCAATATTTCTACATGACAGCCTACGTCTGAATGCATACCGGGTTTGGCCTCACTGTATTCTGCACTACTTTTTAGATGAATGACTTTTGAACCATGGTTTCTCATATTATTAAATCACTGAGTGCAATGTCAACATCTGAAAGTAATTATTTCTGTGTATTCACATAACCTTGGAATGCTGAGAAACATATTTGGCTTAAGAGACAGCATAACGGTTATAACAATGTTGCCTGAACATTATATACAGCACTCTTCTCTAAGGCAGGAATAACTAGGGTTCAAGCCTTATGGCTGACACTCAGAGGCTGCCTGTGCTGAAGAGAAATTGGAATTTCAGGAGGCTGAACACCTGTGGCCAATTAGGAGCATCCTTAAAAAAGAAATATGCGTAACTTCGTGAACTCTGAAGAAAATCCAACCAATTCTTTCTAGCAACACTACATCCAGGAAAAAGAACACTTCTTTAGCAGACACAAGCAGCTAGAGGAGACCCCATGGAAAGTCTTACATTAGCAAAACAGCCTTGCACAAGTCTGCTCCAGAAGACAACTGCAACAAAATATTTTCCTGCTGTGACCAGTAGTCCTAAGGAGAAAAACAGCCCTTTTCCTTTATATAAAGAGAAGCAAAAAGCTGAAAAGCTTTAATATGAGCAATATGATCTTAACCCCTCATTTCACTCATTTCAAACTGTGGAGCTATTGGCTCAAAAGGAAGTCCACTATGCAAAAATATGCAAGGTATGATCTAAATATGTAGTGACCACGTACATTTTTTTTAAGTATATTATAATCAAAGACACATTACTGTTAATCCATATGACAACACTCCCCCTGCCTTTCAACATGCTTGTCCTGTCCTTCTTGCCATTCTCTGTAGCAATTCTGGATGTCGCCTTTCCTGAGTGCTTTCAGTTATTGCATCCTGGCTGCCTCGATGTCCTGAATCAAACCAAAACATTTATGTTTCATGGTCATTTTGACTTTGGGGAAGAGCCCAAAGCTGTATAGTGCCAGATCCAGTGAATAAGGTGGATGAAGACGCACCGCCATAGTTTTATAAATCTGTCATTTCTTGGATGGGACTTGGCAGCAGCCTTCACCACATCTTTGACTGCACCTCATAAAGACATGGAAGCAGCATGCCAGGACTGCTTTGGGAAGTGGCAGAAACAATGCGGGAAGTGTGTCTGAAGCACACAGTTGGGGTATTTTGAGAGGGTTTGATGATAATGTATCTTTTACCATAATAAATTTGTAAGTACACAGTGTATTGGTTTTGATCATCCCTTGTAAGTGATGTGAGGACAGGTTCACTTTCTGCTCTACGCCCAGTACCTAAAATATACTTAAGACACAGTAGAGACCAAATCAGTATTCGTTGAATAACAAAATCTAAATCAGGCGGGGCTCTGGTCCCCAAATGCTGGCCATAACGAAGATTTCTAATAATCTGTAGCAAAGCCAGACAAAGAAGGCCTGAAATTTTGTCATGAGCCACGTATTCATCTTTAGTCTCAAACTTGATTTCTCTCACATCACCCAACATTCTCAACTTTTTTTAGTAGCGCAGTTCAGATGTCAAGTTAATACTCAGAGGAACCCAATAGCATCAAGCTCAGGAAACAATCCTAAATTTTCCTCAGGACCTCAGGCAAGGAGGAAAGAAAAAAGGGAACAAAGGAGAAAAGGCACAACTATTATAATTATAAAAAAAAAAAACAGAATGACTACAAATAAAGTCAGCTACCTTCCAAAGAAAACTCTATTCTAAGGAAAAAGCTAGTTCAATATGACTTAATTCCAAACCTAGCTAAAGCTGGAAGCAAGAGCTAATTTGCAACTAAATAGAAAAGGGTTAGGTATCTTAAGAACTAGTTCTGATTGTCAAATATACATAAGATCTTTAATGAGAATTTAAGCCTGGCTCGGTTTTCATTCCCCTCAAAAGTATGCAATATATTTTCTAAGGCACCTCGGTCCCCTGAGAACATATGTCTCATAGAGTTTTAACAAGTACAGCGCAACAGCCCTCAGAGAGCAAAGGTGACCAGGAACCAGAGTCCTGGAGATGAAATCATACTTATCTCCTGATAAATTCCCAGTTTTACTGACTAAATATTCCCCCCCTTAATCCCAGACGCTATAACTGCCAGTCATTTTTGGTCTGTTATTCCAATATGAGAAACCTGATTTAAGCATTATAAAAGTCTTGGGAAAAAAACTTTTTTCAGCACTGGTGGGCTCGGGGGACCGACAATGGAAAATGAAGCTTTCACCCCTCGAATGGTTCTTGGGAACAGAAAGCAGCCTAGTTTTTTGGTCTACACTCCCTTATCCTGTCGCTTGTCCCAGGTGGTGCTAAAACATCTAGCAGTTGCTGTCATCTTATCTAACTTTCTCAAGAGTTTTATTTAAACGAAAAGGTAGGCTTAGAATGTATCATTCAATCCCCGAGGGCTTAGGATATTTTTTATGCACCTAGAGGGGGACTTTGTGACAACATATACTTGGAGTCTATGATCTGCATTTCTAGCAGTGCCCAGGTAATGACCCGGATGCTGACCTACGCACCTTACTTTGAGTGGAATGGATCTCCACCTATCTAATTTAAGGGACACCACGCAGAAAAAAATCCTCTGCCAAGAAAATCTCAATCTTATTCACTTAACATAAGATCAGAAATATCAAAGGGGAAAGTCGGACAGAACAAAGTCTGGTTTTCCCTATTTGAATTATTTGCCCAGTCCTGACACTATATGGTAGATTAAAGTAAGAATGGTCAGACCATATCTGTCATCTAAAATGGTATCACTTCTAGCTTCTCGTTTCAATGTCAAATCATCAGTGCTTTTTTGATATGATCCTTACAGTAGCTGTGAGTGAAATGGAGTAGATATGATCCCACACAGACTGCTCAGATCCCACATGGATCGATCAGGTTACTCATGGCCCCTTAACTAGCGGAAGTGAAGGAATCATACTTCAATTGTATGACCCCAAATCCACTACAATAGCGACATGACTATCACGTCATCCGTCTTCTCTACCTCCCAGACAAATCTCTGATACTGTTACATTTCCAGCCATTCTATAATCAGAAGGGGTGTGGAAACAATATGAAAAGCAGGCTGTGTGGTTTGCAATTCACTGTTTCAGTACATACTGCACCCTGATGAATTTTTTATTTTAAATCCAAAAGACAAGCTCTGAATTCTGTTGGATGACATAACAGCTACATAGAAGAACAGACAGTTCTCGAGATTTGATTCGGCCACTGAGAGATAGTCTTAATCAATCTGAAACAAATGGCAGTCACAGAGCCTCATTGCAGGCAACAGGTGAAAACTCTCCACAGTCGAGAATCGCACAGGGCTCCCCAGAGGCAAGGAGTGTGGCTGGGGTCTGTGCAAAGGTGATCCATGAGAAATATCCGCTACCTAGGCTGACAGATTCTTTCTGGATGGTGAGTTCAAAACTCCCTGGTCAGTCTCATTTGCTTGCTACTCTATATACAAAGCACCCCAAAACTGGTAGGCATGCACAAGGTGCTCTGAAAATATTTTTTAAATCAAGTAAATAGCTGGTTTTATTATAACAATATACAGTATAACAAATTGTTAAAGTATGTTTAAATGTGGAACTTTATATGTGGATTCTTTTTCCACATTAATGGGGATTAAAAGTGTCTTTAAATTATCAATGCCTCACACAACTAGAGACATTTTGCTCCTCATAACTGAAAATTACTCTGTAGTATCTAAAAAAACCCAAAATAATGTAATAAATTTCCTCTAGACAAATACATTGACTCAGATAAAACAAAGACTGCTACTGGTTCGCATTTATTTCAAGCCAACTCTTCATGATACATGCTCAAGAAGTTTCATTTCTGATTTTTCTTTCAGGTTTTCATCCATCAGCATTTCATGAAAAAGTCTACTTGTGGGTTTCTCATATTATCAGACCCCTCCCTTTCTTAGAGGTCATGTAATTTTATGTACATTGTCTTTACCTTCTTTGCCACTGGATCTCTAGATCTGGATGTGGGCCCGGGTGTGGGTCTGGATTTGTACCTGTACCTCTCCCTCTTCCTCTCCTCTCCCACTGTCTCCCCTTTGTCTCTGTCTGTCTGTCTCTGTCTCTCTCTCCCTCTCTCCCTTTCTCTCTCTCTCTGCTGTTTCTGTTCATAGAAATATCCCATTACACCTGTCTGGGCCAGGGTCCTTAGCAGATCTAAGGAAACCTAAATATTTAATTTTAAACAGCCTCTCTGGCTCTCCCTTCACATGAAAATACAGGGTTCTTTTCTAGAGAGGGACATACACGAATTCAAGCCCTTAGAAATGTCAGTGGAAATATACTGCAAGTTTACATTTTAAATGCCTGTTTCCACCCTGACTCACTGATGAGCTTGGGGCACATGCCGCAGTCATGAGCAAGAACAGCTAACAGACAGTCAAGACTGTGTAGTAAGAGAAGAAGACTCAGCTGAAATGCTGAAAAAGGAAAAAGGTGCCCTTCAACATTCAGGTCTTGATTTAACAAACCAACAGGACTAAACACATTAGTGATACTTAAAAAGAGTATCAGCATTGTGCCTTGTTTTTTAACACTGTCTAAGCCTCATACCATCTGCACCTGAAATACTGAGAATGAAAAAGAACAAATCAAAGTGAAAGGAGTGGAAAAAATAAATCACTCAATTTCATTTACTAGCACTTTCATTATAAAATCAATTGAATTGTAGAGAAACAGCCATATTTCAAACACTGGGACCATCTAAGACTTTCATCTATGCATGTTTCTTTCCACACCATCCATGAGAAATTTCAGTGCAGTATCTGGAAGTAGGGCTCACGCTATCCACATCAACTCTGAGGGCAAAAATATTATGGATATATTTGATTTATATAGGTACAGGAATCTTCAACCTTACAAAGATTACAGATTTTGCATTTTTAAAAAAGTAATGCTGTTCTTACAATTCTAACATGGTATCATATTTATAACCATAACATGGCATGACATGGTATCATAGATATAAAAGATTTATTGGATTTTTGATTTATTAAAAAACACAACACAGGATAAAAATCAGAAACAAACACTTGCCCTAAGAAAGTAATGCTACATGTCCATTTTTTCATTTTTACAAAATCATATAAAGATGTTAAACAAAACCCAAAGGCAACAACATACATCACCTCCAATAGATGCAATTTCCAAGCTTGTGTGCCACAGAAGTACTTGTTTCTTTCAACTTTTTAAACTGCGTAATGCACCCTCAACATTGTAACTGTACTTTTCTTTATTACTATATCACGAAATTTCCAATCTTTCCAAGGGCAGTGTCACCTGTCTGTCTTCTTCCTCCCCTTCCCAAGTCTCCCAGTTTCTTGAAGTGTTTATTCCTCCTCCATGTAACCCAAGGGTGGGCGTCTGTTGTGTTCCACCAAAGGTCCATTTCCTTTGAGTAAACCTACTGCCCTCTGCAGGGGGCAAGTGAACAAAAGGGGTATTCAGGCTAATGAAAGGGGATTTTCTGGAAGGTGCTGAGAAAGCCCTTCCTGTCTTAGCCTATTGGCCATTCTGCTTAGAGGAGTCCAGCAGCACTTCAGCTGTACCGCTGCCACTAAAGGAAGGCAAAATCAAGGGAATTCGGCGGGGGGGGGGGGGGGGGGGCAGGGACGCCTTGATGACTTCAATCTTCAGACCTTTTATTTAGACTTCCTTTTGTGAGACAATAGACTTCCATTATTAACACAGACCCTTTTCGACTAGGTTCCTATTTGTGTACAAAAGTATACTAAAAATATACGTTTTTGTTATTTAACAAATATTTACCTAAGTTTGAGGAGCAAATTTAACTAGTAAAAGGCGTGGTATAATTTAAATATTGCTTTTCAAATATGATGCGGGTTTAAAAAATATACATCTCAGAGAGTAGGCTAAATTAACTTAGAAGTCTGCTCTCTGAATTTTTGTAAAGATTAGAAAAAAAGGGAAGAGGAAAATAGTTAAAGGCTTCCTTTACTTTTGAACCACTGAGTGTCAATAATATACAAAAAATTGTATATATTTAATGTGTGGAACTTGACGACTATGGAGAAAGTATACACTTGTGACATTGTCACCATCATCTGGCATAAATCTACTCATCACTTCCAGAAGTTTCCTTCCATCTTACTAGAATTCTCTTGCAATAAAAGTACCTAACATAAAATTGATCCTCTTAAATACAATTTTAAGTAGGACCCCTCCAGTTCTGTTAACTATGGGTATCCTACTGAACAACAGAGTCTTATTTTACACCACTTGGTAATCCTCCCAAGTTTCCCCCTTTTCCTTTTTTTTAAGAATTTTTCCTGCCTTCTAAAATAATTCTGGAAACAAAGTGAGAACTCAGTCATCTCCATAGAATAAATTTTTTGCTTCTTGTCATAGAAGAGATTATCTAGGTACCCAGTGAACTGGGAAGTCAGCTCTGTGAGACTTCAGATAAATCACTTAACCACCCGAGGCCTTCGCTTGCTCATCTGTAAATAAAAACATCTTTTATAATTTAAATGTTTCACTGCTTTTTTGGTAAAAAGCATTGTCAAGAAAAAAAAAAACTGCTTCTAAGCAACTGTGCTTAGAATGGATAATATTTTTTAATTTAAAAAGTGCTTGCAAATTAACACTTAAAGTCAGGTTACCAATTTTAAAGCTCATTTGTTTAAAAAACTGTGCTTTAATTTTAATTTTTGCATCAAAGGAAAACTTATCAACCTTAAAATAGAGTGTAAAATGTATTATTTAAATTAATACACTAAGTGAATGCATTCTCAAAAGGCACATAAATGACTGAGAAGGTAAGGGATGTACATTAGCTCTCACTTCTCAACTTCCCTTAGTCTACATTCTTTAACAGGATTTTAAAGAGCTGAAAAATAATCTAATGCTATGGAAGAGAGCTACATGTCTGTCTAAACACTCTGTGTGTGTATGTTTCCTGACCATTGACTATTTCACAGGGACAGTGCCCTGACACTTAACCCATGTGATTCAATTTAATTTTCACAGCAACTCAAATATCCCATCTTAAGCAGAAGGAAACAGTCTCAGAAAAGCAGCTACATAAATTACCTAAAGGTCACTAAGGTAGTAAAACCACCACCACAGTCTTTCGACCTCAGTATTACATGCACTATATGCAGATTCTTCATCCTGTAGGTAAGAACCCTATACACTACACACACACACACACACACACACACACACACCTATACTGCAGAATAATATTCCAGGGAACAACAACCAAATTCATCTCATAAACCTTTAGGGAGAAGCTGCAGAAATTAAAATATGCAAAGCCCTTTCTTTTGATTCATTCTTTCTCCCTATAGTCTCATCTTTTTTCTGTATCTTTTCAAAACACAAAATCAATTTGTTTCAGAAAGAATTATAGATGGCAAACAAATACACATGTAAACTTTATGCTAAGGTAGTAATGAAGATAGACAGATAATGGTTCCTCCCACAAATTAGACGAATCTGATGAGGATACCAGTACCTTAGGAACAGAAGGATAGATAGGAGTTGCAAAAAAAAAAAAATCTTTCAACAAAATCAGAACATTTAAATATTTAAGCACTGTGGCAGAATTACAGTCCAGGTAGAGTGACTGTCAGGAGTACTTTTTGCATTCAAGTTATCTTTCTCTGCAGAGCAACAGGCCAACAATAGAAAGCATCATAAATATAATTCTCACTACAACACAGTTTATTCAAATTAAATGAAACTGTGTTCATAGTCTATGGAATGGAAACACTCCGGGACTCAGGCAAGAGCCCATGTTTATATATAACACAGGAAATGATTCAGGTAAAGACGTAATACTTTAGAATAAAATGCTAAGTTCCTATACAGTAGCCCATTTTGATTTGGCTGGCTTCCACGATTTCATAGTTCTTCCTTCCAATGCCATACTTTACTCTCCAGTAGTAAAATAACATACCCTGCCCTCAGAGCAAAGAATGAAAACTTCCAGCCATTCATGTCCAAAACAAATGGATAAATTTCCTTCAGAAGGAAAGAAAGGCCTCTTAGAATATCAAAGCTTCATTTAAGGCATGGAGTTTACTAAAAATTAGGGCATTCTACAGAGAGAGCATCCCTTACCCACAGAGCTGGGGGAATAGTTCAGATTTCAGAGTGTTCCAGATCATGCAATATTTATATAGCCTTTAGTCATTAGACACCCTGAATTCAAAACTTTGAAATCTGAAATGCTCCAAAATCTTGAACTTTTGAGCACTAACATAATGACTTGATAATCAAACAAGTTTTGAATTTTGGAGGATTTAAGATTTCAGATTTTTTAGACTAGAAATAATCTCCTTCAAATTGTTAACATTAGCGAAAGCTTCACTGATTAAAAAAAAATAACAAATCTCTTTTATTTTGTGCAGTGCTAGGGATTGAACCAGGAACCATGTGTTCTTTGCTACTTGCTAGAAATATTTCATGATATAAAAGAGAAGAAACTATAGTATTCATTTGTTGCAATACACTTTCATTAAATACAGATAACCTTGCAAGGATCTTGGGTATGTGTATGTGGACTCAAATGCATTAAGAGAGACAGAAATAAATATGAAAACAAAAGAATCTTCCGTGTAGCCTTTAAACTTTCTAAATTTTATTATTAGTATAAATACCATCCTCTAAATGTTTAGCAAGGTTTTCCTCTGCTACTTTATATTTCAAAGCAGCCCTTCAGAGCTTGTACTCAGGTAATAGATTAACCACACAGTATCAGCATGAGGTTTGCCTTCAGCCAATTTCCCCAGCATCAAAGCAACGAGTGGTCTGAATAAAATTCTTCCATTGTCTTTTTACAATGCTTTAAAATAGGTGAGCTTTTTGATCCTGTTTAGATAATTTGGTCTTCTCATAAAGAAGGTATAAATGCAAGGGGGAAGAGTTGGGCAATTCCCCACTTTCATGACAGGCCTCCCTTGCTGTTTATCTCTGAGACACGGAAATTTCCAAGACTGTAATATCTGCCAGGCCCATTAGAGGGAGCAACAGGGACCATCATGTGCATGCAGGGTATTCAGAGGAACCATGGGCAGAAAATGTAAGTAACACCAGAATATTACCAAGGACAGGAAATGCATGAAGCCACGGGGATTCTGACTTATAAAACATGTGCTGATCACCATGTCATATCCCTGCATGGCCAAGAGGCCATTTGTAGCCACTCATCTTTGTTAGAAATTAAGACCTGAGGAGACTACCGGAGATGCCTGTCCTTAGGAAAGCAGTGCACTGCGAATCACTCACCAGCCTTAAGAACAGCTGGGCGCACATTGCCAGTTCCCTAATCTGCTTCTCACATTATACAAGATGATACCAACTGCTTAGATGACACATAAGCATGCACAGAAAAAAACCCCAGAATGATGTGGGAGTAGGAGATGATAGTTGAAATGTAGACATTTAAAAAGTATCATTAATTTTCTTCCATGCTGCTAAGTGGTTCATCCCATGTGAAATCCCTAAGCACCCAGAAGACAAACTTTTTAAACTAGTAGCTTTATGTTCTCATGTTTGAAGTTTTTACTCATACTCTATCTTTCAATCCTTGAATTTGGATCTCATGCTAAACACTAAATGCTCACATCATCTTTCACAGTAATAAGTATGTGCACTTTATTGATGACATTTAATTGCTGGGTAAGCAAAGAACGTTTACCAAAACATAACAAATATTTTTAATCGGAGAAAAGGCAGATTCTGGATAATATCAAGGAACTGTTTCCAAAAGCTACAAAATGAATCACACTAACACTTTTGCATAAATGTTTTAGTCATCTTTAGCTTCCTGTTTCTCTCACTTTCTTGGAGGTGAAAGTTGTTTCAGTTAAAAATAAATAGCTGGAGGACTAATACATTGTCTCTACAGTTCTGATTATCCTAGATGTTTATGCTGACCCTATCTCACAATTTTAGCAAATGACTTCTAACAAATGACTTCAAATATTGAAATAATTTAAATAATCAATTCCTTTTACCCTCTCAGGAGAAGTTCTTGTTGGTACAGTTTGAGGGGTCTTAATTTGAAAATCTGAAATGAGCCAAAACCTGAAACGTTTTGAACATAAACATGATACCACAAGTGGAAAACTCTATACCTGACCTCACATGACAGGGTCATCATAGAAAGACAAGCACACTAAAATCATTGCATAAAAGAAGCTTCGTGCCATATAAGGTGTATATCAAACAAGTGAATGTCATGTTTAGTTTCGGAGCAACCCTTATCTATATGTAAGTATTGCAAAATTTAAAAAATATACTTCTGGTCCTAACTATTTTAAATGAGACACTCATCCTTTTCAAAAATTTTACAAAATCACACATGCATTATCCTAGGGTCTTCATCACTAAAATATTGCAATAGCATTGTAAACATTTTTTAGCTGAAGAAATTTGAGTTTGGGGAATTTGAATGACTTGCCCAAGGCCACAGTTCCAGCAATTAGTGGGGTCAGGATTGAATCTACTTCTATCCAGACCCAAAACCACATAAAATCCTACTCTGGCCATGCTACCATTTTGCTACCGGTTATGTAAATACAAACATCCCCTTAACAGTTTATCATACTCTATGTTTTGGAATTTTTATAGTTTTTTAATAGCTGAAAAGATCACAGTTGGCAAACTTGTTTTATTACTGCAGCCTGGATCTGATCACCTCATTTCCTGGAAAAGGCAGCAGAGCACAGTACTAGAGAACCTGGGCAATGTGTGACTTGGCCATTGATTATCTGCAGGATTTGGAGCAAGTCTTCCAGCTATTCTGTGACAAACGTCTATGATTTGCAAATGACATCTGCAATCACTTTCTAAATGTTTGCAGCTGTGTTTGCGATGGAGATAACATGCCTAACACTTCCCACAATGGCACTCTTAAAGCTACAATTAGAACAGCCAGTATACATCTGATATTAGGATGAATTTGTTGTTGCCAGGCTAACAGAATTGAAAACTGCTAGATGCCCTTTCTTTGTGATAATCCTCGTGAGGTAAAAGATGGGATCACCTCAGTGAGTTCTTCTAAAAATGAAAAATGTCTCAAAGGGTACAATTTTTGGAGAGCCATATGAACTTTTATTAGGTTAGAAAACTGGTCTCTGAGGTATGTTGGTCTCAAAGAACATGGTTTTTAAAACTTCAGGTCAATGCTGGCTTTCTGTAGTGTTAACTGATTTGATTCTCTTTTGTTTTAGATGAAAAGTCAAAAAGGTAATTTTTCCTTCAAAACTTTTAAAAAGCTTATTCTTAAAGGTTAGATAATTTAGTGAACAGTGAAAGACAATTTAAATATTTAAATCTGTAAACTATGTTTAAATAGTAGCGTTACCTCAGAGGAGTTCCCTTGGTTAAGTGCATTGCTCCCTGAAAATGCTTTTGTACAAATATATTTACTTGAGAAAGCAACCCCAGCAAACAGTTAAATACCATATGCTACCAGTCATGGAAAAAAAAGGGTTTAACTACAGTTCACATAAAACTAAGAACTCAAAGAAGGTTATTTTGAAAATGTACACAAATAAATTGTTAAAACATTTGGGGGCATTTCAGAGTTCAAGCTTAGAAGCAGAGGGTAAAATGCAACAGATGTTGACATTTGGGTGTTGGGCAGATATTGGAAAAAATAAAGTATTAGCGTCTGGGCTACATGGAACATGGTTTTGAAGCTTCAGTAATATCTGACACAAAATTAGAAGCTGAAATGATGGAAATTTTTAAAAAATCAACAATGATCATAAAAAGAAATACATTCTACTGGGCCACACATATATGCATCATTTTTTTTCTTTTATAATACAGTACCTTCCCGCCAAACGCTTTGCATATAGTAAGTGGTCAGCAAACTGTTCATTTAGCAGTACCTGCCTTCTCATGTACAATAAGCCATTATTTATGGTCATTTTCCCACCACAAAGGGTTAGCTGGGTAAGAATTGCTCTTGGTGAGCAGAGCATGGTATAACCTCACAAACACAAATAAGACCAATACAACATTCAGACCCAAACAGTCTTGCATTCCAAATGCTCATGTCAGAATGCCCATCCCCATATTCTCTCAGATTTTTAACAATTTGACAAAAGCCTGGAAGTTACAACACTCTGCCAGGAAACAACCTATCACAAAACCTAAAGAAGAAAAAGAATTGGTAACACAGCCACACAAAAGTGAGTGAAGAGGAAAGATACCATAAGTCAAACCCCTGCGCGCTATTTTTCTATATTCTTCAAAGCCACCCCAGGCAAATTAAGTAATAGAACACAATTATACACTAAACTATTCCTTAACAACATGCTATTCAGGGGCTGGGGAGATAGCTCAGTGGAATAAGCGCTTGCCTAGCAAGTGCAGGGTCCTGAGTTTGATCCCCAGTATTGCAAAAAATAAATAAATAAAAAAAAACAACATGCTATTCATATGATCAACACGGTTCTTCTGCTCAGAGATCCTAATGAAGGTTTCATGCAGTAGAATTATAAAAAATGATAGAAAGGGAACAGTTCATAACATCAAAGTTTTCCAGCCATCTTCTTCTACAAGTCCTACTTAAATTGTCTGCCCCCAAACCTCCAGTTTACAAAGAAGATTATTTTAAAACAGGAATTTTTAAGAACATATTTCAGTAATTAAACCCACTCGAATGGCACTCATTCAGCGACTTTTGAAGAAGAGACACCCAGGAAACACGTACAATCTGAACACTTGGATGTAAAATAACCTCAGAATTATCGCACATCTGTGTTACTACCATTCACCATTTAAAAACATGAATTAGATAATAGGTAGATTGATAGATTCAAAAAATTAAATTTTATTAAATATATATATATTAGATTTAAACTTAAATTATAGTTGAAACCTCTACTCAAATTATAAATTAAAATTTATATATAAACAAACATATCATTAATCTACTTTCATCTCATTTATACTAAAAATCTTTTTATCAAAAATTAAAATCAACGTTCAGAGAGTATGTTTTTATTGTGATGTTTCTCCACAATGTAGCAGGCTACAATAGGAAACCCCCTATATGACACACTTCATCACTAAAGCCTAGTAATTTAGAACAATAGTAGATGTCACTTTAGCCAGGCAACCCCACCTAAGTAGACAGGTAAAAACAACATCTAAAGGACATCCATTTCACTTTCAACAGAAAAATCTCTGGCTGACTTGAATACTTTGAGAGGATTACAATGTATTCTAGACTGTAACAGATTTTCCTTATCCAACACTGCAGAAGAATATGAATGTGCCTTCTGAATCCTAGATTTAGATAATCTTCTTTACTTTGTACATAGTGTACCTCTGAAAATACCTACATCATGTGGTTACATTCATGAAATGAAATTTAGAATATCTGCCTCCTCTGAGAAAACTGAAAAATTATAAACCCAATTTAACCACTTCTTCAAAGAAATTATAAAGCACTACCCAAGGTGGGCTGAACCTAATGACTGAAATGGGGTGGCATTATTAAACAAAGGCTAATATTTTGATGAGATGAATTTAAAGGAATTCTAAGATATCACTGAAACCTAACCATAAGAAAAGTTTATTTGAAGACATAAGAATGAAATGTCTAGAGAGAAGCATGCCTATAAAACATGAAGTCAGTTGTGAGGCCACACCACCACTATAGTGTAATCCAGTTCCCGGTAATGTACCTTCATTTCACTCAGTCCTTAAGATGAAATCTGCATCTACAAGACAAATCTTAAAAATCCTCCATATGAAAATATTTTAAAAAACACACATTTTCACCCTTCTTAGACAAAAAAAAAGAAGAGATTAGGAGAGTTCATTGATCAGATTTCAGCATTATGTAATTATTAATCAGTCCTTTATTACATTATATTTGCTGAAATCTATGTAAAGAATTCTGAACATATACTAAAAAAAAAAAAATTTAAAGAATTCTTAATAACCTGCTAAACTTAAAGGATTTTCTGAAACTTAACTAAACACTCTTATCCTACATCCCTGGACCACTCAGTTTTCCTTGATTCAGTCTTGTAAGGTTTCAACACTATACTGAATCCAAGCAAATCACTTACAGGGACTTTCTATGCCTCTCCTTATGGAGGGTAGCACTCCAATGAAACCCCGTTTTAATTGCCCGTGCAATCATACAACAGCCTTAACATCAAATGAATTTTCCAGGGATCTAATTTCTTTCCTGCCCAAGCCCAATAAGGATATGTATGCAGAAGCTTGACTCTAGTGAATGTAATTGAATTGAAGCAACACTCTGTACAGGAATTCTGCTCATAGCGAGGCCTGCCATCAGTGCTCACGGTGAAGGAAAATTATGAGTGCATCCCACTCATCTACCCCTTTCACACCGAACTGAAGTAGGCCTGGGACTTTCATTATATTGATTCTACTTTTGCTTTCTATAGCAATATATGAGCATGTCCATTTTCTTAAATGCAACCTTGTAAATAATTGGAGACAGGTGTTTTAGTTCCCTTTAGACTTCTTTTCTTTAGGCTACACAGTCCCATTTCCTCTGTTTTCTACATGATTTCCAGACTTCTGGCACTCCTGTTCATCAATGTCTTTCCTAAAATCACTGTGTCTTGGACAAAACACGCTATTCCAACTGTGATCAGGCCAGTGTGAAGTACGTCAAAGATCTTACTTTCCAAGATCTGGACACTCTTATTTCTATTTATACTGCCCAAGGAAGTCGGGGGGGGGTGTTCTTCTTTCTTTTATTTTCTTTTAAGCAGCTGCATCATACAGTTGGTTCATATTAAGTTTGCAGTCAAGTAAAACCTCCAGATGTTTTTCACCAACTGGAAATGTTCATATTCTGTTCTCCCTTGGAGCCAGTGACCACCAGCTCCACGCGGACAGAGAACTCAGTCGCGCAGCTGCCCCAAAGAAGGGTAATAATACTAAGTACAACGACCTACCATGTTGTGTTACAAAATCTCTTCTAGTTGCCAATTGCATGGATCAAAATTTCAAGCAAAAATAATTCTTTTCCTTTGATGAATTCTTGAACATTCAAATATATACCTATGCATTTTATTATTTATGTGCTTAGCACCTTGGGAATATTTATTTAATATGGATTAAAAACTCTATGAAATAGGTGATCTTATTACACCCATTACACCAATGAAAAAACAGAATCATAGACATATTTATGTAATTTGTCCCAGATCACACAGGCTGTAAGAAATAAGCCAGGATTTAAAACTAGGGAGCCATGTTCCAAAATTGAGGCTCATGGTCACTGGATCTTGCGACCTCCCCTCCCTTAATAAATATTTGGAGAAATACAAAGTGCTAGACACTTGAGAGACAAACAAAATAATATAATGTCACCTTCATGTCTCTCTATGCTGTTCTTATTTCCATTAAACAAAACCATGACAAGGAACACAGATAGATGACAGATATTGTGTAAATGACTGTGTTTTACTTCCTGATATAGAAAGGTCATATTTTAAGGCTGTTGAAAAGACTTAAAAATTAATTCTGTAAATTTATTCAAAAAGTGTTTAAAACAATGTCTGGCCTAACATAAATACAAGTTCTTTTTAAAAGATCAATTTTATTTACTTAATCTTTAGTTATTTTCATTTATTTAAAAATGTACCTATGCACACACACAAATTCATACTTATTAGTCACAAGGTTCTTTGTGACAACAAAACAATAAACTTTTAATTAAAATTGTAATGAGAATTTACTGGGGTTTTTTCTTTTTTTTGAGGCAGGGTCTCACTATGCAGTTCAAGCTGGTCTTGAACTCACTTGGTAGCCCAGGCTGGCCTCAAACTCATAATGATCCTCCTGCCTCAGCCTCCCGAGTGCTGGGATTACAGGTGCGCACCCCCAGGCCCGGCTTGAGATTTTACTTTAGAAAGTAAAATAGTCTCTTGGAAGAGAAGCATGATGAGAAATGAAGAAAGCAGGACCATTAGAAACACTGTGCAATGGAAACAAAACCATTTACTGTTCTAGTATCCATTCTCCAGTAGAAAGAACCCCCTAACTTGTGTCCCCAATTTGATAAAACTAGTCTACAAAGTGTGCATTATCCCTCAGACATTATAGGTCACCTATGGCAATCCTCGAGCATGCCTCTATACATACCCCACGCTGATGTTTTCAGCAACCTGCACATGTTCCTACTAATCCCAGGTCATCTAAAAACATGTGCTTATGTTCTTTCAAAGTAATGACACAGATTTCCACAGTCTTCTCATTTTATCTATAACTAATTCTACCCTCAACACTGAAAGCATCTTGATTGCTAGAATTTTGGGAGCCTGCCAAGTCCTTCCTCCTTTGGATCTGAAGTGTGCTTGCTGCCTGTGCACAGACGTACAAAACTAGTGTCTGTCAAGATGGCTAGAAGTCAGGCTGGACCCCTGCTGAGATTCTGTGATCTTCCAACTCCAGCTGGCTGATACACAATAGAGATTCTGACACCTCTGTTAGTGTTTGGGGTTTGGCTTTTTGTACTCACTGTCAAGGTTTATTGAAGTTTTTTTTACAAAAACTATTATTCTGTATAAGTAATATGGACTAGAAAAAAGTAAAATTTTAAAATTTAAAATAAAAAAGAAATACCCAAGTTTATTAGCAATTTAGTTGAGAGTGAGACTGACAGAAATTTGTCCATTTTTCTATGCTTTTCCAACAAGGGAATATTTGACATGTATCCCTGGTAGGGCCAGTGTAAATGATCCACAAGACAGATGTAAACTTAATTCTATACCAGCTTGGGGTGGTTTGTTGTGTTTTATTTTGCATGGATAGGCACACACCACTGTTGTTTCATCTATGAGTTTATGCTAATAATCTGCAATAATAAGATTCTTATAAAATTAAATCATGAGCACATGTTCCAGTTCTTTGCCTATAAAGTAGTCCATTTCCTTATCTCCCTACCTGTTCATATTTATTGAATCATTTCCCTACTGAGATGGAAACCTGCACTGTAAGGGAAGTAATTAAAAGGGGAAGGAGAGATAAAAGATATAGAGAGATCTACTGATATGAATTACCACCCCCAGGAAAAAAGGGGCTCACAACTTTGTTCCAGCTTGTATTTCCCTCTATAAGTAGTAAGTGTTTTGTTTCATTTTGTTTTTTTGTACCAGGAATTGAACTCAGGACCTTGCACTTGCCAGGCATGTGCTGTGCCACTCAGTCATCTTGCTGGCCCTGTATTTCCCTCTGTAAATAACTACTTTCCCTTTCTCACCTCTATGCCTTCCTTTCATAAGAAAAACTGACCAACTAATGTCATAGGCATCCTACAATTTAGTGAGGGTTAATATAATTATTATAATGTACCACCAACTGTAAGCTAAGACTTATTTATCCCTTAAACCATTTACTTCAATAATATGTATGTTTTTAATGCTTTATGATTATGCTAAAAATATAACAAATGTTATACTTTTCTGCTTCTAGTTGGCATCATCTCTTACCAACTCCCACTTCATTGAAAGACATGGCTACCTTAAGACAGACATAGCTATCCTAAAACTGAACACAATTACTCCGCTCATATTCAAATTATTTCTTACTTGGTTTTAATATATGTGCTCTCAGCCCTTTCTAGATCCCTGGCACCCAAATCAATTTTAAAAATCCACCTCTAGTCCTATCTTTACCCTCCCTTACCTCTGGGTGTGTTTGAAGAGCAGTGCCCAGCATCCCAGCCAGCTGGCCCTGCGTGCTACCAGGAGGACACAAAGTGCTGGAAGGCTGTCTTGGGCTCCCTAGCTGCACAAGGAGTGAAATTCTTCAGAAAGGGCTCAGTACTCCAGGTGGCACAGGGATAATGACGGAAGGAAAAGCAAATCAGTGCTCAGTCCTTACGCATGAGAGTGCGCTCACCTTTCCAATTATTTCTAAACCAGAATTAATGATTCTGAACGTCTGTTTTTGAAGGAACACCTTTGTTTGTCCAGGTGCATGAGGATGTTTTTCTCTGCCACAGGATAACAAGTTCCAGGCACTAGGAAAAGTGTGCTCTTAAAAAGAACACTTTAATCTTAGCTGCACGGGTTGTGTGAAACATCTCAGGATTGAAGTCTCAAGGAAGAAGTCAACCGAGACAGACGCAAGAGCATTTGTGTAAGTCCGTACATTGTGCCTAATACAGAGAGCCAGAGACAGGCAGAGACAGGAAACAGAATAGGAGAGAGATGTGGGGGAAAACTGAGCTTCTAACAGCTATGTCTAGTTGCCACTATGTTTTGTAATTTTCATGTCTATGAAGGTACAAGGGTTTATAGGACTCTATTTTAAATCTGTATATTTCCTCTGCATGCCTTGTAAATGTATGCACTTCACTAAAATTTTTATAACTATGTATAAATACATTTAGATAAATAAAAGGCCATATTTTTCAGAGACCTATATAGAGAGAGTATGGCATTATAATTTATTACCACATCCACTCAACCTTCAAAGGCTGCATATTCCAGTGACCGCTAGTACTCTAAGTCTAGCATCATGATCCTAAAATGTTAAACTATGACAGTCATATATAATCTTAACAAATTAGACAAAGCCATCAATATTAAAATATTTATATATAACTTCCCTTTTGTAAACAAAATCTGTTTATTTTTATTATTTTGAAGGTAGATAAGACAATATAGTCTTATTGGACAGAAGATTCTCTATTACCTCAATATAGGTGCGGTCATGTCCTTCTGTATATACTTTTAGAACAAAACTCTGGCAATAAATCTTTATAAAATTATGTTTTTCTTCTTCTGAAGAACAACTTTTAAAACTAGATAGTATATGATAATGTCATGATATACTAATGTCAGCAATAACATGCAATAAAACAAAAAGTTTATCTAAAGGCATTAGGCCAGTGTATAAAATTATGTTAAATTCTTGTTTTGATACTCATCTGTAATTTTTTAAAAACATACTTCAAGGGCTAGGTTGTCATTTT
The DNA here is from genome assembly GCA_004027595.1 of Dinomys branickii. Taxonomy (NCBI): domain Eukaryota; kingdom Metazoa; phylum Chordata; class Mammalia; order Rodentia; family Dinomyidae; genus Dinomys; species Dinomys branickii. The sequence continues at coordinate 44,247 of PVLD010005254.1, forward strand.
AGTAGACTGGGCATAAGTAGTGCTACCCTGATATTTAAAAATAAATATAGCAAAAGTACAATATAAAATCACAAGTGAAAGTGAGACTTTTTAAATTACTATTATATGAGAAATTGTGAAACTTTGTAATTTAGATAGAAAAGGAAAATACAGTTGTAGCAGTCAAGAATCCAATTATCCCAGACAAATTATTCTCCAAGCTTGGATTTCCAAATATTTCCCATTCTTTACTTTATGGTGCTCACTACCAATCTACATTTTGAAGACTTCAAAGGCCAGCTATTCAAAGGGCTAAGAAACTAGACAGACCTGAGACCTGAATACCACTGTCAGGAACACAGAGTGCTCTGGCCCAGCCACAAAACCAGGCTTCGCTTCACCTCTCCCACTTCCTGTTCATAGCAAAGGTTAGAAACAAATTCTGTTCCCAAACGCACGAGTGAGTATGCCTCTCTCTCTCCCATTCTTTTTTTTTTTATTACCAATAAAACTCTGCACAGCACACATAGGTACAAGTGTTACACACTGTTTACTTATTTCATTCCACAGTTATAAACTGAAAGACAGATGGCAGTATAATTGTTAAATTCTACAGATTAACTTGGCTGCACTGAAAAGTAACAAACCTCACTGCTCATAGAATAGACACACTCTTGAGTTATCTGATGCGAATACAGATTTACCTCTCATAAGGACACATATGAGAACATAAACCATTTGATCATCAAAGTTAGAACTACTGTTTGTATAAAATGGCTACTGAACAACAAAACATTAAAGTTATATTCGTCTAAAGACAAAAGCAAATAAAAGATGGACACTTTTGGAGGAAAAAAGGCAACTAGAAAAGTATACAAAAATATGCCCAAAAGTCAATGCAATGACATTTTAAGGTGGCTAATTTGATAAGTTTCTGGATATACAGAACACACACATATTTATCTAATATATCTATTCTATTTAACACTATTGTAGCTTAATAATTTCAATGTTCTTTATTTTAGTTCTGTAGAATTGTGCTTCAGTTCATATTGAAGTACCTCCAATGATCAGAAAAAAAAAAAAACCTATTCATTGGTCTTAGTTCTACTACTGTAACAATTCTTAACAAGTTTAACACTCATATACCTGCCCTTCCCCTATCCCAATCAAAGTACAGCTCAAACACCTGTCAGATTTAGGTCATACAAATAAAGGGCAAGATATTCAGTCTTTTATGGCCCAATAACTTATCTGGAATCAGATGACAAAGTGGAATGAGTACACCCTAACCCAGAAGTGTTCAAAGTCTGTATTTCTAGAGATAAATCTGGTGTGCATGCCGAGGAATTCACTTTGTCTCTGTGTAGTCAATGAATCCTTCAAGGACTCCGCTCCAAATAATAAGGCGCAGGCCGGTGTTTTCTATGCAGCACCCCTGTAACATCACATAACCCCTTGGGACACATGTAGAATTGCCTTGAATGTCTGTGAACTCCAGTCATGCTGAAAGCTCCTGACCCCACTTCACTCTTTGGCCAAGATTCCTGCCTCATGTAATTACCAGTTGAGCTTCATTCTTCTTGGATCCCGGGTTGCCTTGACTCTACATTCTGTCAACATCAGCATAACCTTCACACCATTTCTCACTTGTCATAAATAATGCAGAAGGGCTGGGTGTGTAGCTAACTCAGGGGCAGGGTGCTTGCCTGGCACATGCAAAGTCCTGAGTTCAATCTCCCCTACCACACAAAAAAATACAACCTGTAAATTTTGGAAGCAAGCATTCGTGAATTTAGGAGACTTACCACATAACGAAAGGTGGGGAAAACGGGGCTTTATGGATAAAAGTCACTGCAGTTTTCTGCCTGCCCTTGGCTGCCTGTATTTTTCTTCCTCTTCAGCCCATTGTCAAGAACGTTTCAGAAACCTCTTTTCCTGTGACACAGGTATACTCTCTCTTCTATGCCCACCTCTATATGATCCCCAAGCCCTTTTGGAATAAGCCGAAGGAGTAAGAAAAAGTGTTCTCTCCACACTCTTACCAAGATCTAAAATATTTGCCCATACAAATTTGAGCAAGAGTTAAAGTCAGTTACACATGCTTCACCTGATAAACATTAGCTATATGAAGTAACACGCCTCGACTTTACTTTTTGTCAGACCTGACGTTTTGAAATGCATCGTTGTTATGAAAAGCAAAGTTTCGTTTGCTTTAAGAAAGGGTCATAAAGGTAAGAGTCACCTTCAGTGTACTGCTTTCCCTTCCTTAAGTGCTACACCCTCAGAGATCCGACAGAGCACTCTACAACCACTACCTTGGGAGTTATAAAAGAATGTTCTTCCTGTTTTAACCATTAGGTTGTAATACATTATTTTAAATCATAGATGGCTTAGCCTTTTTATTCCATAATCCTACATATAAAAAAAAATCAGAAATGTAAATGACAATTTCTAAACGTATTCACTTCAATATTACTTAGAGACAAGACCAGAGATAAACAGAGTTCAATGAAAGGAAATGCTTAAATGATACAAGGTTATATAAAATATTAAGAAATATATGTGATTTCTATAAACTTTTAATGTAAAAACTAGTTAACAAAATAATGATAACTTAAAAATATAAATGGAGCATGGAGGCACATGCTTGTAATTCCACCACCCTGGGAGGCTGAGGAAGAGGATTCAAGATTAAGCCCAGTCTGAGCAATTAGGAACATAGTGAGATCTGCCTAAAAATAAAAAAGAGAATTAGCATGTAGCTCCGTGCAAAGGCCCTAAGTTCAATTCCTAGTGCCACTAAAATAGAATAGAACAGAATAGAATAGAATAAAATAAAATATAGAGTACGAATCAATGTGTACTATTCTAATTATGCAAAAATACAAAAACATTAAGTAGTACTAGGAGGAAAAGAAACTGCTCCAAAGGAAAGAACTGGAATGGGGGAAAAGAGAAAAGAAAGAAGGAAAAAATATATACACACGCACACACACATATATATAAATACACTCGTACAAGATAGCTAAGATAATTGTACTACTAATTTCCCTGAGTTCATTGAAAGGAACGGTTAGTGCTTACGTTGTTTGATCAATTTTGCATGCCTACATCTGGTCATCTTGGCAACTACTTTGAACATAACAATCTGCAATACACTAACCATTGTTAATTTCCTATCATCTTGTTTTGAAATTCTGTATCATTTTTCTTGTTTTTTTTATGCTCTTTAATATAAAAAAGAAGTTCTGGGATAAAATTTACAAAATTATTTTATTTTTTGCTTGTCTTCTAAAGAGAATGCTAGTTAATAATCTTTTGCAAATATAGCAATGCTAAACAAAATTTAAATGAAAAGGATGAGAAAAATACTCCCCCCAGCAAAGCAGAGGAATGCTGACGAGCAGCCGGCGCTGAGGGAGTGCACGCGAGCCTGCCATCTAGTTTAGCAGCCATGACTCAGGGCAAGGCCGAACACGACGCAGGAAGCCACGCACTCCGTCCCACCAGGCACACCCTCCCACAACAGCGGCAACCAGCCTTTACTGCGTGTCTATTACGGCCAGACTGTACGTCTGACAATATGCAGACATCATTTCACTTAATCCTCCCAACACATCCAGGATTGCCGTTAGTAGTCTCCCCGGTGCAGAAGGACAAAAGGAAATTGGTCAGATAATATAAAACCAACAACTAGTGAGAAGCTGCTATAAGGACAATAAGCCAACTTCTATTCCAAATTGCACTGCAAAGGATGGAGTATAGGGCGGCTCGCCACCTATACTCCTATGACCAGACTGGACTGGAATTCAAATGTAGCTTCTCCCACAGATTAACTTTCTAGTATCTCGGTGATACTATTTATAATTAAGTGGATGATAACCAACACCATAATAAGGAGAATAATAATGTGCTTTATGTTGACTCATTTAGGCTTTTCTTCTCTCTTGGCACTCATAGGGATTCAACCGGGGCCTGCTCTTTTAACTTTTTTTTAATTTTATTTTGAGACAAGGTCTCATTAAGTCTCTGAATTGCTTGGGCTGGACTCAAACTTGTGATCCTCCTGCTTCAGCCTCCCAGAGTGCTGGGGTTTCAAACATGCACCACCACACTTGGCTTACTTTAGTTTTTATAACAAAACTTTAAAGACAATGTAAGGTGACCCACCCATAACACATAATAAGCACTCTGCAAATATAATCTTGGCCTACATTTTTATATCAACTATGTTTCATACACCCTATTGTCTCTCTTTATAACCCTTGTGCCCACACACATACTTTCAGACTTTAATGGGCACAATCACAATGCTTTAATAGCCCAAATGATCATAACACCATTCAGAAGCAGTTCTGGCTGGGCCTGGGTGGAAGAACTCACACATTCTGATGTTTCTTCAAGTTTTAAACAACCTTCCTCAGATTAACGCCCATCCTTTGGGCACGTGCACCATAATTTTCATGCGTGAGCTGCTAGCAAAGGAAATGAAAACTGAGGGTGACTTGGACCTTTCAAGACTATAGATGCTGTTAGACTTTTGTAAAATGTTCTTCCATAGATCAGGGGTTGAGGACATAATTCCTCATTTATGAATTGCTTTCCAAAGACAGTCATTTTTAAGATCTAAAATAAAACAGTAAAATATCATTCTGATATCAAACTTAAAATGACCTTTTTTATAACAGTACTTTTGCATACTGCAATTTTTTTTTTTTTCAAAAAGTAAACTGGTTCTAAAACTTAAGGACTGCCACCTAAACGTCACATAAATAACTGCTAAGTCATGACACATCGAGAACAGAGGTAAGGTTAAATTAAATATATTTACAAATAAAGGAGGAGCATCCATAGAGCATGAACGCTCTTACAGGGACAGAGTGTCTCCTCCTTTACACACACTACACATACTTGGCTTGTTTTCAGCTGACATATGCAAAGTTTATATTTCTCTTTTAAACAAAAGCAACCACCTTTGAGAGGATAATTGTATAATGTAAAAAGATAAATAAAAAATCAAGAAATTTCACCTTATGAACTCTGGATATAAAATTAAGAAGAAATTTATGCGAGTTTAAATAATTTCACAACTATACAAAGTTCTAAAGTAGAATGTTTTCTAAATTAAAAGTGGCATATGTATGGGGTATCTGAGTGATTTAAAAAATTCCCATAAAGAACTGCCTATAAAATTTAAATATCAGAAATCAGCTCAGGTGCCCTTTGAATTTTTGTAATTTTTTAAGAGCTTTAAGAAGTGATGAAGACACACAGAGAAAGTTTTAAAAAGACACAACTGAAATACACACCAATAAAAAGTTGTTTCATATAGTTTGTGTGAAGTACTCCTAAATCTGGAGTAAAATACCTGTAACTTTAGAAAATTTTATTTATTCTACTATTCCTGGAATATAGCGGTTGCTTAATAAATGTTTCTTGAGTGTTTAATTCTGGCCTTATTTTAAATTATAACTATTTTCTGACACATATACACACATACATATGCTCACACATACAAAGGAGAATTCCATCTGTTTACACCTTCAGTTTATAATTAAATCTATAACTTAAACTCATTTACTACTTCACTTGTTGGTTAAACAATTATTTATTTTTTCCTTGAGCTTTCAAATTGTATTAAACAGCTGCTGGAAAAAAATAGACAATAAAAACTCATAGGAAATAATTTAGTGCAGTTGTCAATTATTCTGCATAGAAAAACAAGCATAACAGTAGTTCATTTAATACAAAGAGAGAGCATTTAAGACCATGAGATAAGAATCATTTTCTGTTTTAAGTCACTTATTCTTTTTATGTCCATGTATGACTTCCCATACATGGACACATAAATATATGCATAAATGAACTTGGCAGGTGTTCTTACACTAAAATTAATACTTTCCTAGGGATACTGTCAAGCCACAATGCACACTTTAGAATCACTGGCCTTGATTTTATATTTCTAAATGAAACAGTACTGTGTACCTTCATGGGTTAGTTTCTATCAAAACAATTCCTTTTGTTGAATCTCTCCAGGCAAGTAGTTATGATTTCATTTCACTTGGGGGAGGTTAAAGCTCAGAAATTGAATGTAACAGCCAGAGGCATGAGCTTACACAGGTCCAAATGTGAACCCTAGTTCTCAGGCTGAAGTCCACGCTGCCTCTGCCTCCAGCTCTGATACCACACGAGCCTCGCTCCCCCTAACTCTACAAAGGGTGAAAATGTGCAAGTTACTGAGCAGTGAGGAATTAAAGAAGAGGAAGCCAAAGTTTACTCAGTGCAAACTGAGTATGTTATCATAGAATGGCCACCTTGTTTCAGAATAAAATGAGCATAATCACCCCTATGGAAAACTGATGCATGGCAGGTTGGCCATAGCTACTGCTCAGGCACATGTTTTATCTGTCAGAGGAAGGATCAGTGCCAAGTAAAAACCAAAAAAGGAGCATGGGAAAGCCTGTGGGTTGGGGTAAGGGTTAGGGAAACAGCTGCTATGGGCATGATACAAAAAGCAGGGAAAAAATAGAGAGAGAAATCAGCAATAAATAGAACATAACTATCTCAATATTCTGTGGTTTAAAAAGAAAGTCTTTAAATAAGAGATATTTTGTTGAAGGGGTAAAAAAATGTGCTAGGAACTTTAGCAGCAAACCTGTAAGGTTTGATATTTAGGATCAAAAAGTAATGAGCATTTTACAATGTTTTTATTACATTCAGCATACTTAGTTCCAACAGTGATTTCTATTTATTAGACTCAAAAAATAACTTTTTTTGCTCTTAAACCTACCTAATGATTGCCCCTACTTTAAACCTGGAGAAACGATTGCTGCTAGAGAGTAACAACAGTAACAGAACTAAATTGTATTTCTATGTGCAAATATTTGTACTCGGTCTATATGAAAAAGACAAATAAATGAGTCTCTCTTTAAAAAAAAATCTAGTCTCAAAATCTACATGTTTCTTTCACTCAGCAAATATTATCTTTTTGGCAAGGCGCTGTTTTTCATACTTGAGCACATTTGATTACTATAGAGATATCTTGAATTTGTTGCTGCCAAAGCTGTTAAATGTAATCATAGGGAAAAAATTCTTTTCCTGTCACAATTTCTAATTCAAGGCAGCCAAAATGCCAATGGAAAGCTGACTTGGGTGTTTAGAAACCAACACTAGAAAGGTAGACCTCAGAGACCTTATGCTGTGCCTCAGAGCAAGCCACTTGGTATAACAATCTCATTTCAGTGATCTTTATTTTGACTATCTTAGATGACAAGGTAAATAAGGTGCTTTCCAGCAATATGACATTAAATCTAAACATGCCTCTAGTTCCTCACTAAATATCTGGGTTCTCAAGACTACTTCATTTTTTTATAAATTCCCCTAAGTATTTTCCACTTTCATGGCTATACTGGCCATCTGTGAAGAGCTGCTCAAAAATAGAGCTACAGCAATGTGTGCGTTTATAAACATCAGACTGGAAGTCATTATTTGTGATATTTTTATTATAAGTCACGTAACTCTACAGAAACCCTCACCGTCCATCTCTTTAGAATCTCTCATTTCAACACTAATGTTCCATTATGTTCCAGCACCTTCTGCTTAATGGCTCAAGGCAGAAACCTGCAAGCTGTTTCTGCCTCTTCCTTTTTGTCACCCTTTACAGTCTAGCGGAATTTACAGAAGATGTTTCTTGTAATCAATAAAATTTCTCTATTTTCCCATTTCCTGGCAATCACTCTGCTCCAAGGTGTGAGCTGCTATTGTCCACATTGCTGGTCTACTTACACCTATTGATGAAACCATTATTTACTCCTCTTCTGACTGCTTAAAATATATTATATAGCCCTTAAGAACAACAGGCAATAAAGATAACTCACAACTATGTGCAAATATTTGGACATAAATATAACCTTGACCTCTCTCATTCATGCTCCATAACACAGGTGAACCTTCACTTTAGAATACTGTACAAAGTGAACCTTGATAGTCCTCTCACTAAACTTGGAAATATTTTCCTTAGGGTGCATTGCAAAGTCCCTAACAAGCAGAAGTGGGTCCTACCTCAGTCAGCCCTGTCTGTTTCCCCTCAGGTTCAATGGCTAGTCACTCTTTAGCCATACTTTCTGTCCCGCTCAGCTTCGCAGTTCCCCAAGATTCTGCGGCTTGGCTCTCTCCCACACCCTGATCCCTCACACACATTACTTCCTCTCCTTGGAAAATTCTTTGAGTCTCTTCTTGCCTATCTCCTGGATCAACTTTCAGGCCTAGGCTTGAGGAATACTTTCTTCATCTGTAATGCCACCTACTTAGGAAGTTGAGGCAGGAAGATCTCAACTTTGAGGCCAGCCTAGGAAACATAGTGAGACCCTGTCTCAAAATTTTACATTTTATTTTAAAAAGGGCTAGAATACAGCTCAGTGAAAGGGCACCACTGGATTCAATCCCCAGGATATCTCTCTCTCTCTGTCTCTCTCTCTCTCTCTCTCTTACACACACACACACACACACACAATTTTCTTTAAGGCATTTACTGTCCCCACAGCCAAGTAAAATTCACTATTTTATATCCATTTACTCATACTCAGGTACTTATAATCATTTCATATATTTCTACCAGAGGAAAAAATCCACGAGGGCGGCTTCCTGTCACTTTTTTCTTATCACTGGCTGCAAGCGGCGTACTTACTGGGTTATATGGCATCTATGTACTCTTTTGTTTTTATTGCAGCATTTGAGTTATACAGTTACTGTGATGTTCTCCCATGTTAACAGGAAACCAAGGGTAGGCTGATGAACCCCGCCCACCTGAGTTGAGAGAAAAGCAAATCTAAGAATCATGCTTCCCACCCAACAATGTCCTTCAGTCTAAGATCATCCAGAAAAGGTCAAGAAGAGTTAAGGAAGAGAGAGTAGCACAAAAGAAATAAAAAACTAAAGGCTGACCAATATTCTTCATACATTATCTGGACTCTGTCTGCATAGAGGAATAGCTTTTCAAATACTGTAACAGCAGCCTGTCCTGTTGTCAATATTATTGGTTCAAGAGGTAGTTGATCATTTTTTTTTCCTTTTTTGGGTGTGTATCTAATAAGAATTTACACACCAAGCACTTCTAGTGCTAGGATGATACTAGGCTAAAAAACATATTAAATCAAGAAAGCAGTCTGTGACCCTCTCAAGAACAAAAAATGACACTGATAATTTTCTCACATGGTTTCAAACTTACAAGCACTTGCTAATACAAGAAGCATGGGTGCTTTGGTAAGAACAGTTAACCTCTTTCAGACACAACTTTCACAATATATCTCTACTTTATTCTACTACTGTAACATAAAAATTCTAAGAAATATTTATTCCTCAAACCATGTGTATTTTTACACTGTATTTACTAATGTGGTGCTTTTAAAACAGCAATAGTTTTCAAGAAATTGATAACTAGGTAGGAAAGTATTAATCAATAAAATACAATGTATAATCAAATTATTTACCGGTCTATCTAAATAAACGGTAAACAAACCTGCAACAATAGTGATGGTTGAAGGGAGACGGCGACCTATACTGAACATATAGTGTCTAGATAGGTCACGGGAAGTTGAAATTTTCAGTTCAGAGTGCTTAAAGGAAACAAGAAAAAGAGAAATATAAACACAGAGAAAGTTAAATGAATAACTGAAATGCAGGCCAGCAGCTAATACTAATGGGATGTAAATGTAAGCAACATAGTATGAGATAATATTTTTTTAAAGTCTAAATACATTTATGACAGGCTCAGAAATCAAAAAGATAATGGATGGGCTGAAAAGTATCAAGCAGCGCACTGCAATGACTTTAGCAAGAAGGGGGCCTCGGAGCCTCTGCTGTGCCACCCGCACAGGGAACTCCACCCTAGCAGTCCTCTGCTCAACAATCAAAGAAATCCATGTTTGTACCCAAGACTGGAGCGTCACAGATTATGGTTCTAGATTATGTCCACAGGCAAGAAGAGCATGGAGAGAGAGAGAGAGAGAGAGAGAGAGAGCTGTTAAGACATTATCTCTGTAACTCAGATGCAAAGTAGTAAAGGCTGTGTTAACCAACACGGGAGGAGAGAAAAGTAAGTTGCAGACTGTTGACATAAGAAATGCCACAGCCAGGCAGGGCGGCCCAGGCCTATAACCCCAGTTACTCCAGAGGGTGAAGTGGGAGGACTGACAATTCAAGGCCAGCATGGGCAACATAGCAAAACTTTGTCTCGACATTTTAAAGAAAAAAAGGGGGGGTGGAACGGAGATCAGTGGCAGAGCATGTGCCTGGCATGCATGAGGATTGAGGTTTAACACCTGCTACTGAGGGGAAAACATGCCAAATTTCTAACACAGCCTATAATGTAGGTGAACCTGAGTATATTATGCTAAGTAAAACTGATGCCAATCACTGAAAGACAAATACTGTATAGATAAGTATCTGATAGGGTAACAAAAGCAGTCAAATTCATAGAGACAAAAGTAGAATGGTGTTTATAGGGACTTGGCCAGGGTGAAAATGGAGAGTTACACATAGGTACGGAGTTTCAGTTTGGTAAGATGGGAAGTTTTAGGGACAGCTGATTCTGAGGATGCCAGAACAATACGAATCCACACCACCACAAAACGGTGAAAGTGGTACATTTTATGCTTTATATATACAATAACACCACAACTGAAATTGTAACTGATAATAAGTGCCAACATTTACTCTCAGACTAGGATTCAGGATAGAGCAAAAAGAATTCCAAATTATTCTTAGGTCACTCCCTAGCTTGGAAGATAGGATAATTGGTGTTAGAGAAATACAGTCTAAGCGAACCCAACCTGACAGGGGTGTTGAGTATGAACAGTCACATGTTTTGTGGGAACATCTAAATGGAAGTGCTTCCTGGGCCTCTGGAGACAGGAGATAAGACGATTCTGTGGACAGAACAGGAAATGTGCTGGTTTTAATTTTAGTGCCACCATGATGAGGGGGAAGGGAGAGAGGAACCAGTCATCAGTTCAATTCTGAGCTCTAGCTTGTAACGAGATATTTTTAAAACAGATCTCTATATTGAAATGTTCCTTTTGTGTTTGAATACCTCTAAATTGGGATGCTCTTCTAGTGAGCATTAACTGTTTGAAACAGTTCTATTGAGATATAATGGTTAAGTACAAATTGCATACGTGAATTGTCCTCACAAACACCAAAAAAGTTGATGGCATCTTTTGATGCAAACTAGCAGGGGCAATAAGAGACAATACCTATATACTAGATGGGTTACTCATAGAACAGGGCCAGGACCACAGTCTAGCCTCAGGGAAGAAGCAGAACAGCATCACCAGATTCCTGAAAGCCCACAGTGACTGGAATCACTCTCTCTCTCCTTCTCACTCCATAGTACAGCCGTTTCATTCCTTCTACAAGTTGACTTTCTCTGCTATTTAAAACTAGAGCTTTTTTTCATTTTGGAAAATACTGTGACTGAACTCAGCCTTGGTTCCAATACCGAATCCCAGGATCAGAATCTCACTGCTCAGCCTGGGTCCAGTGGAGTGCAGCCAAGAAAAGAGGGGTCATGGTGCCATAGCCAGAGACTACCATAGTGACAAAGGACAAAGTCCGGGGCCCTCGACCTGTTACTCATACAAAGCACGATTCGTTACAGATCCGTGTTTCTTCTGCCTCTTCTGAGGCAGACAGGGAACCTCCACAAAACAGAGAAACCTCTCTCTCAGAGCTCTGCCTCCTTCCACACCTCAAATAGGAGTGCTTTTCTATCTTCTCTTACTTTCTAATTCTGCCTAGTAAGCTTACCCATGCCTCACTCGATGCATCCTGAAATTTCTTTTCTGCAACGATGAATGTAGAACCTACTCAGTGGGGTGCATGGATGACCCCATCCCCTCTTTGCAGGATATATCCTGAACTCTGTCCAGTGACAACGCCGACAGTGAGCCTACTGAAGACAGTGAAAAGTCAGCATAGCCCGTGCCTTAGGGAGAACTGACATGTGCATCTCAGAAAGAGGAAAGATGTTCAGAGATGTGAATGCCAGATCAGACAAAGGGCAACTGAATTAAATCGACACCTAAACCTGAGAAGACGTGGAAGTCCTAGGAGGCATAGAAATAATTATTAGGGGAAGAAAAGAAATATTAGGAAAAGTCACACAGGGCATTTTTTGATGTAACAACAATTATAGCAATATTTTATTCAGCATCTTTTATATATGAAATAATGTGTTCATATTATCACTTGACCAACCTGCAGAGTGCATTGAAGAGATAGTAAAATCACAGCAAAAAACTCACTATGAAATAGTTCCTACATAGCAGAATCACAACCTGCACCAGCATGCATTTGATCTAAAGCCCTTCTCTTTCAAATAGACCTATCATTTTGCATTGATTTGACTGTGGTATCCTCTCTTTCGTTCTGGATATTTAAATAATGACTAAAAAACACATGACATGAAAATACTCTAGGAATAGGAGACGTATCTGGTCTTCCTGATTTTCAAGTACAAAATTTTTTGAGTTTATTAGTTTTTATGCACTGACTGCATTTTGAAAGTATTTGTTATAAGCCAAGATGAGTATTTTACCTATTAATGAAAGATTCACAATCTTGATAATCTCCAAAGAGAAAATCTTCTCTAGTACCAAATGTATTCTTATTGATAAGAATTTTTTTCTTTTATATATTTTCTTTTAAAGAAGAGAAATCTGGCTCATTTTTAAATTAAAATCTGAGAGATATTTTCTAGAACAAGTAGAAATAATCACTATTGGTTAAAAGAAATAGCTAAAATAGAATTTATTTAGAAAGTAAAACATTCAAGGTTAAATGTTGGTTATGGCTTCAAGCTATGCCATCACCTTATCCAAAAATAACAACATTGAAGAACATGAGTAATCTAGTAACTATTACTTTCAAGCTCCAAGTTTATCTGCATCTGACCAAGAACCTGGAAGAGAAGAAGTCAGGCACACATGATGACCAAGTGGCTGACACTCTAGCAGCTCCAATGGTTTCAACAGCTGGGGTCAGAGTTACTTGTTTAGCTATCCATTCACTGAGTTTGCAAAGGATTTCATTTGAAAGAAATATTCATGTGCTAGAAGGGAGACAAAAAGCGAAGACAAAAAAAAAAAAAAAAGAAAATATGTATAAGCCACTCTTGCACAGCTTGCCAGAATCTTCACTGTCAGTGGATTCACTACCACACTTTGAAGAGCTACACTGCAGAAATAATACATTCACACATAATCGGTGTTGTCACAGAGTTTAAATTTTTGACGGCACTTAGAAAATATGTTAAAAAGACTTCAGAACTGTACCAAGTGAGATGAAACTGTAATAAGAAAAAGAATGGTAATAAATTATATAACCATCCAGGATTATATATTTTCCTTTAAAACTTATTAGTATAATTTGCAGGACACGAATATGGAATTTTGAGAAGCAAATTCTGAGTAGATAAAAATAAGAATAGATATTATTTTAAGATGTTTATTTGTGAATCTATTTCTTCTTCCAAGAAAGGATAAAGAATGACCCTTATGAGGAGAAACTTCGGTGAACACCATTTGGAAATTGGAGTTAGCTTCAGCCAATTTTCCATGAAGAAAATATTGCCCTTGGGGCTGGAGGTACAGCTCAGTGGGGTAAGTGCTTGCCGGTAAGCACTAAGGCCCTGAGTTCGATCCCCGGTCCCGGAAAAAAAAAAAAAAAAAAAGAAAGAAAATATTGCCCTTAATAATGAAGTGTTTTCTAACAAATACAGACTCAAAAAACAGTGTAAATGCCACAGTTCTACAACATTATTAATAATAGCAAACCTTCTTAGCATGTACAAGGCCCTGTATTTGATCCCTAATACCAGAAAAAGAACCCTGAATTTTTGGAACTATAGTGTCACTTAAGACACATAGGTCCTATACTAGTATTTTAAGAGGGGAAATTAATAACACACTTTTGTAATTTTAAAATTTCATCCATACTCCCACAGATTTTTAAAATATTAAGTTTTTATATATGACTTTTCTAATACAGTTTTACTTGAAGGAAAATAGTTTATTTCTTGTACCAAAGAAATAATTTATTTCTTGTACCAAAGAAATCTGATATATAATGAAATTCCATAAAAATGTAATTTTTAAATAATCTAATTGTTCTTTTTTTTTCATGTAGCTAGTAAGTATATAAATATATTCTGTGAAAGACACACAGAAGACAACTGGAAGTTTTAAAACACATCATAATTCATAGAAATTAGCTTGAAACTAAGCTTGAATCCTCCATGATCACTTAAAATTTTAATTCAAAGCCACAGGTAGTAGGGATCAAATCTAGGGCCTCACACGTGATAGGAAGAAATTGGTATTTTTAACTAATAATGTTGTATAACTGGGATGTAGGAATCTTCATATTAGAGTAAATTGTAGAGCACTGGTGTATCTTCCCACATCCATTCAGTCTAATCTAATAGACCCAATAACACTGCCAACCCTGCTCTAAGAACCTTGGAATCCAGCTACACTACATAATAAGAGAGTGCGTTTGCTGTAAGTTTACAGACCAGGAATATCCAAAAGAACTGTCCAACTATCTCCTGCCCAATTTGTGTTCTAAAGTTGAAACATTCAGTTAGTTTGACTACTTAATGGTTCAAGTTTGTTTTAAGTTTTTAATGAACATCTGTTCTGAACCCAACCATGCATTTTGGAGGAAAAGGTAATAATATCAAATGCCTGCTAGGTGCCTAACACTTGGGTAGACTCTGTAAGCAAATTATCTTTGATACATAGTAACAATATTAGGGGTGAGAAATATTAACCCCGTTAAGTAGAGGAAGGAAAAGACACAGAGATACTAAGTAACTTTCACTAGGTGACATAGCTCACAATCATCATTTAAATCCCAAACTGTGTGTTATAATGCAGGGACTCTTTCTTCCAGCGAGGCAGACGTGACTAGAACAAAATGTCTATCATACAGACCAAAAGAATAGAACACACACATGGTCAACTAATCTTTAACAAGGTGACAGAATACACTGTTGAGAAAGGATAGTCTCTTGAATACATGACATTAGAAAAGGTGAATATCTATATGCATAAGAATAAAACTGGGCCCTTACATCACTCACAAAAATTAACTCAAAATGGATCAAACACTTAACATAAGACCTGAAACCATAAAACTCCTAGAAGAAAAAAAGAAAGCTTTTGGACATTGGTAATGATTTTGTGGATACAGCACCAAAAGTATAAGCAACAAAAGCAAAGGTGACTAGAATTGCATCAAACTAAAAACATCTGCACATCTAAGGAAATCATCCCTTCCTTTGAAATAAAGTGTAATGATAATCTTCAGAGTGAGAGAAAATATCTGTAAACCATATACTATCTTACAAGGAATTAATATCCAAAATACATAAGCAAGCCATGTGACTGAATAGCATAAACATAACTAACTAGATTAAAAAATGGGCAAATGGCCTGAATGGACATTTCTCAAAAAAAGACATACACATGGCCAATAGGTATATAAAAAGGTCAATACCAGTAATCATCAGAGAAGTTAAAATCAAAAGGACTTTGCGAAGCTAAGGCAGGAAAATCACGAATTGAGCAGAGCCTGGCCAACTTAGCAAGACTCTGTCTCAAAATTTTAAAAGAAAATTAAAAATGATTGGGCATAGAGCTCAGGGCAAAGATCCTAGATCCAATTCCCAGTACTGCAAAGAGAAAAGAGAAACAAAAACAGAAGTATATGGAGGTATCACTTCATACCTGTGAGGTTAACTATTATCAAGTACAACCAAAAGAAGCTATACAGAAAATGGAATCCTTGTACACTATTGGTGAGAATGTAAATTATACAGCCATTCCTAGAAACAGTATGGCACTTTCTCAAAAAATTAGCATTAACTGGGTAGGACTGTAGTTCAGTGGTAGAGCATTACTTAGTATGAACAAGTTCCTGGGTACACTCCCCATCAGTACAAAAAATAATAATAAATAAGATAACAAAGAAACATAAGAACTACCAGGCTTAGGGTAGCTCTGTACACAACCCTGTAATCTATCCCTAATAACACAAAACAAACAGAGCTACCACATGATCCAGCAGCCCCACTACTGGGTATATATTACAGTGCAAGTATGTCAGAGAGCTACCTGTACCCCAGTGTTCACTGCAGTAGCATTCATAATAGTCAAGATCTGAGGATAACTTAAACATACATTGAAAAGGCTGGGAATTTAGCTCAGTGGTTCGGTGCCTGTCTGGCAAGTGCAAGGTAGTGAGTTCAATTCCCGGTACAAAAAAAATAAAATAAAATCCAAGAAATATCCACTGAAAGATAACTGGATAAAGAAAATGTGCTATATGTATGCTTGTATTTACACAAAAACACCAAAATATTGTTCAGCCATTAAAAAATGGGGAAATCCTGCCATTTGCAACAACATAGTTAAAGTCTACAGGACATTATGCTAAGTGAAACAATCCAAATGCAGAAGGATGATGTTATAGTTGATACATTGTGTCAACTTGGGGAATCTAGAGGTTTGGCCCGAGGGACTCAGCAGGAAGCCAGAGTGCTTACTTTGTATACAGCCTGAGCCTGTGGAAGAGGAGGGCATGGAGACTGTGAGAGCTCCATGCCCCCCCGGGGGGGGTAGCCTGTTTACAATGTAAGGGAAGGAAAGAGGTTGCTTGCCGAGGTTCCTCCCTTTTGCTGGTTGTTTTGCTGTGCTCTGCTGCCATGAACATTTACCCTCTGCCATGTGCCACTCTGCCTCTGAGCCAGCCAAGCATGGACTGAAACCTCCACAAACTGTAAGCTAAATAAACCTTTCCTTTCTTCATTTTGGGTGTTGGGTATTTTGTCTCAGCAAGGAGAGAAAAGTAACCAAGACAGACGATTATCACATGATCTCACTGATATGTGGAAGTGTAAAAGGTCAAAGTCTCAGAAGCAGAAAGTAATGATTGCCAAAGGATAAGAGGCTGAAGAAATAGGGAAATGCTGGTCAAAGGATGCAAACTTGTGGTTATACAACGACTAAATTCTGGGGATCTAATATAATTGTGATGGCCATAATTATTAACACAACTATATTTACTTGAAATTTTTAAAATAACAGATCATCAGCATCCTCACAAACAGCTATCCCAAATATGGTAATGAATGTGTTAGTTTCATCGTGATACTCATTCCACAATGAATATTCACCATGCATATTTACAATTTTGGCAATTATATCTCCATAAAGCTAGAAAAAGTAGTTGGGATGTCGTTGATTTGGTCAGCAAAAAAGGAAAAGGCCACACAGCAGACTAAGGAAATGCTAAACTGTGAGGTGCAAAGAACAAACACCAAGTCCAGGTAACTGAGGTCAAATTATTTGGGTGCTGGGAGTCTATGAAAGAAACAGATGGAGAAGTAAATCCCAAAGGAAGAATAGGACTTCGGTAAGCATGGAAGAGAAAGTGGATCGTCTCAAGGTTTGGAAGAGGATGAAGATGACGAGAACCCTAAGTGGCTCACAGGAAATGGGACAAACAAGCAGCAGAAAGGAGGAGCTGCACAGAAAGCGACCAGGAGAGGTCTTGGAAATCCACCTAAAGGAATCACCAAAACACTCCTGTCAGGGATGGAGAGAAACTTGCCAAGGGGAATATTAACAAGTTGACACTGAAGTGGCAGGGATCATCCTACTTCTTCCTCCTTTTCCATTTCCTCTGACACTTCTCCCTCCCTCACAATGAAGGCAAAGCTTTGAAATCTGACCTCATATTCATTCTCTCTGTGAATCAAACAGGTTGTCAGAGTAAACTGGGAAAGAGATAAAGCCAGCACATAACTCTCTTTGAATCAGAAAGGAGTAGGGAACCATTATTGGCTCTTTGGTGAGGATTAGCCAGTCTATAGAGGAGTATTTTAAGTCTAGGATTTATTTAAGAGAACAGCCATTATAAGCTACAAGGATGTGGAATGGAAATTGAGCTTAGCAAGGAGCTAACAGCTCCAGGAATAAGAATCATGCCAGCTGGGGCCAATAATTCAGATACATACAGTAAGGTGGTCTGCAGTAGACAGGTCAAAGAATGAAGTCCTAAGGAATTGCTATTCCATAAGAGAAAGACTAAATAAAGCCAGATCAGAGAGGGAAAATCAAGAATTTCTAACAATATTCAATATGCTTCTTTTGTAACCAATAAAACAATAAAATATTGAATGAGTGTTTCTCATATATATATAGTTCAATTTTGGTCAGTTTCAAAATAAATTAAAAAATTATATATATGATTCTTGACCTGAGGGGACTATAGTATTACATCTCAACTTAGAAATTACCAGTGTTGTTTCTGTTCTTTAAAAAAAAAAACTTGCAATCATATGGTTTTCTGTATAAGTGTAATTTTACTGAGCTCAACACCCCACCAGTTTTTTTTTTTTTTTGGTGGTACTGGGGATTGAACTCAGGACCCTGAGCTTGCTAGGCAGGCGCTTATTCCACTGAGCTATATCCCCAACCCCACCCCACCAGTTTTAAGCCACATAAACATCTAATTTCTGTGGAGATTTTACTCAAAAAAAGGGAGAGAAAAATAGTATTATCCACCTAAAGTAAAGCTATAAGAAATGAAAAGAAAATTAAGAAAGCAAAAGAAAATTGGTAAGATATCAATAGTTTAAGAAAATGAACAAAAATGCCATCAATATGGTACATGATGCCTTAGTTTCATTTCTTCCAAAGATCTAAGACCAGAGCTTCAGAAGCTATCCAATACTGCTCTGTGTTGTGAAAGTATTTTTTGCAGACACCTGACCAAATGATGTCATTCAGATACACCAATTTCCCTGCCAAGAAAAGAGATATTCCAGGAAGAGCCTTTGAAAGAAAAGAATTCACTAGGAAGTTCAAGCAGAACATCAAGATTGAACTTTAACTGAATTAAGTTTTAGAGTTTGAAAATGTTTCAGAAATTGAGTGCCAACCATGTACATAATTTCTCAAGATAGACATAGCAACATGCCCATCAATGTATCTACATTTTCACATATACAATCTGGTTTAAATTTCTATATACGTTTATATGTACATAATATGTTGTGCATTAAATTTCTGACTGCTCCTGAAAAATCTAAATAAAAATGGATAATTGATAATCCTCCTGTGTGTTGCGCTCTAAGCTCCGATTTCAAAAAGTCCTGAAATAAAAGTAACAGTACCTTCTGTCTTTTCTAAAAGAAAGACAGAGCTTTTAATTTGTTGTCCTTCTAAATCTCCATCATAGAACTATCACACTGAGGACTGATGGAATGTCTTTACCGCCTTTAGAGAGCAAATCCATCAAACTCTTCCATTCATAACACAGTTGTAAATCTCCTTGTGGAACAAAGGAAAGGCTCCAGGACGGAAAGTATAACAGCGGTGGCGCATCCTAAGAGCCATCCTCCCTCCGAAAGATGTGCTTACAGTCCCAAGTCTCCACCTCACGCTCCCTGACCACAGAGCTGAATAAATAAGGCCATTAGCTTAGCAAGCAGAGTTAAGTGCTCACCCAGCAACCTTGCCAATGTTTCTTCCAAACAATCAA
Source organism: Dinomys branickii (assembly GCA_004027595.1). Taxonomy (NCBI): domain Eukaryota; kingdom Metazoa; phylum Chordata; class Mammalia; order Rodentia; family Dinomyidae; genus Dinomys; species Dinomys branickii. The sequence goes on from PVLD010005254.1 coordinate 63,837, forward strand.
AGACACTTACTAAACACATTGGACAGCTAACTATATGGCAGGAAAAAGAAGTTTAAAGAGGCACTCATGGAATTGAAACAGAAAATTGAGCCATTCAGCATGAGGAAAGTATCTCCACACACTTTCACTTTCTCTGAAGATGTATTGAATTGCCGCATTTTAGGATAATTCAAGTTGGTAATGAAGACCTTGAGCGGGCAAGAAAAAATTTAATTTGATTAAAATCAATGTGCTCTATTCCCACCCAAACACTAAGAGAATGAAGTAAATGCATTTGGTTACCAATTTAACAGCAACAATAAAATTCATGCAATGGTATTAGTTAAGGAGGGAGAAAAATATGACTTTACTAAACAGTAAATAGGAGTTACATATTATTCCTATATTCCTTTTTAACTGTCCTTCCTCAAATGCTTCTTGATCGTGGTAAGATTCTGTAAATTTCTTTTCTTTTTGGAGCTTTAAATATCTTTCCTAGTACCTGAGCTTCCGTTTCCTGCGAACGTGAACTGACCCTGAGTACTCATCACAAACTCTTACAGCTCAGGCTTAGGATTCTCTCACCCTAAGCCTGTGCCTCTGCAACACTGCTCTATTACAACCAGGATACAGGCCCAGCATCAGAAAAAATTGATTTTTAACATTACCATAGAAATAAAGGGACATTAAGTGTTTATTTCATAAGAAGAAAAATATGTTAATGAATTGTTCAAAATTATTCAATATGTTTTCAATAGAAATCATAAATTTCTCCCCAAAATTCAGATTACTCAGGCATCTTCCAAAACTGTTGTGTTAGAAATAAAAACACCAGCCAAACACAGTGGTACATATCTGCAGTGCCAGTTACTTAGGAGACTGAGAGAGGAGGATTGCAAGTTCAAGGCCAGCCTGGGCAATTTAATGAAACCACGTGTTGAAATAAGAATATAAAGAACTGGGGAAATGCTTCTGAGGTAGAGCACTTGTCTAGCATGTGTAATGCCCTGGGTTCAACCCCAAGCACAAGACATAAACAAACAAATTAAAATAGTGAAGTCTGAGACCCACAGCAGATCATCAGATCAGAGTTTTTAAGGACTGAGCTTGGTAAATGATTTTACCTCCTGAAGATCAGCCAGAAGAACACCCAAGATTCAGAAATGCGGGATTCAGTTACCCTGCAGGTCCTACGAACCATTCAACTTAACTTGGGGTCCTTTCCGATTAGTCACCTGGACCAGAACTACCCACATTTCCTATCTCTGTTCACTCCTCAGTGACACCCATACCCCGGATAACCACCAAATTCCAAACTGCTGTTATAAGATTTAATAAGATAATTTGTGCCTAAGCCAGTCTCAGGTCATGTGAGATAAACACACAGCACCATAGAGGGGGGCTGAATTTCGCACAGGCCTCCAGAAGGAAATTACTCTCACTTGGAAAAAGATTCATAATGCAAGGTGGAAAATGCAAGTGTCAAGAGCAAGTACTGGATGCGGTGGTCAGGAGAGTGGGGGAAGGGAGCATGAACTTCAATTGAGATGATCCAAAAAAGGCTTCTTAAAGCAGTGAGTACAATTTCAAACAAGCTGATTAGAACTCAATGTAGATAACATTCAAGGCAGGGCCAGTGATGAGGAAAATGAACTGATCCATCCAGTAGTGAGGGGAGGGCAGAGCAAACAATTAAAATTAGCCAGAAAACTGATACGATGATGGAAGCAGAAGTTTAAATCATTGGAAGGAGAGGAAATAGAGATAAAAGAGAGTTGAAGACCTAAACACGGAGCATTCATTTCAAAGGTAACAAGCAGGGCTGGGAGACAGCTGGATGCCTTCCACAAAAGCCCCATCAAGCACATTGCTATCGGGCCCTAACTTGGTACAGTAAGTGTAGAAAAAGGAGTAAGAGTTGCCTTGATAATCACCACCTGAAAGAAAGCTATTTGCTGAAAGCTCTGGTAATAGATTTGCTCTCTAGTGTCTTGCAACAGAAAGTTCTCAGAGCCAGACAAACTGAAAATCAGGCTAAGCAATGAGATACTGGGGAAGGTTACATCACCTCTTTAAGATTCAGGCGCGAATAATAAGGCACACCTCTCAGCTTATTGTGAGAATGCACGATGTCTCTGATGTACTTAACATTTTAGAGGGAAATTGCCAGTAGGGAAAAAGCAAACAAGAGAGACAAAACCGCAATATTAAAACATTAACCCATGCTAAGGACTCCACCAGCCTTCTGCAACAAAAACCCTCAGCTGTTGCAGTCCACCCTCCACAGCACCTGGCGATGTTGCTTCTGTAGACAACGCAAGAGTCCAAGCTTTTCTTCTCCACTCGCCCTTTGGCTTCAGGTAACAGCTCCTTATTTTAAAAAATAAAGCTCGGCTGGACGTGCACCAGAACACACACAGAAATAGGTCTCTAAGGGGCAACATACCACCTGTTTCCTTGGCTCCTGGACTCAGATATGTTGGGGACAGAGAAAAGATGGGTATTAAAGTGTAGGGCTGGGGATATAGCTCAGTGGAATAAGCGCTTGCCTAGCAAGCACAGGGTCCTGAGTTCGATCCTCAGTACCGCAAAAAAAAAAAAAAAAAAAAAAAGCTTGGATTTGTAATGAATCTCTCTTTAGGGCTGGGGATATAGCTCAGCGGAATAAGCGCTTGCCTAGCAAGCGCAGGGTCCTGAGTTCTATCCCCAGTACCACAAAAAAAAAAAAAAAAAAAAAAAGTGTAAACTGATGAACGCTCACAGTGGCAGGGGACGGGATAACACTAATAAAGACCTGTGCATAGGTCCCACAAAGACCAGAACTTTAAGCTGCTCTTCCTTTTGTCCCATCCAGCCACTGGTGCACAGCACTGCCCCATGTGGAATAATTAGATTAAAAATTAATACAAATACACAATTGAGTGCTGAAGGCAACATTCCAGAAGAGGTTTGCAAAAGGCCAGCCACCTATGATTACATTATCCTTGCAGGAGCCAGATGAATTTAGGACACTGCTTATACAGTACTGGTTTTATAGGTGAAAAATTATCCACTTCTTGGGAAAAAAGTAAAAAATCTAACGAAAACACAGCCTTGAATGCTCTAGAATCTAATGTGTGATTTACGTCCATTTGTTTTGCTATTTGTTGAGAGAAGTTTCTTTGCTCCTCTAGTACACAACAACGGAAATCACAGTAGTTTCAGTTTTTAATAATCCTAATCACGTATGTAATGACCAGCTATAGTAAATTCTCAAGTTCAGCACAAAACTTAAAGGTAGTAATTAACATTCTAAAACTGTCTCATGTGTATCTTTCATTCTTCATCTGTAAATGATCATTTTTTCCAGGAGGAGTCAATTGATAGGATCAGATAGGGAAAACTGTGCTAGCTTTTCATAAATGCAGTTAAGCCACCCACACTCACTGTAGTTCCTTTGTTAAGTTCGATGCCCAGTACCAAAAAAAAGAAAAAAGAAAAAAAATTCTGCTTTATTTTTGGCGGCTTATCAGTGAATCATGCGTATTTCTCACATCTGATAATTTTTAATAGATATAACCTTTGCCATTTGTACAGTGTTCCATCATTATGACAAAGTTCATTTAGCCATTCATTTTCTGTGGCATTTAAAACACAGGCTACTCATAATCTTTTGCTTAATGATATGATTACCTTTGTGCATAACTAGTCATCTACATTTAGGCCATTGTTTCATGATATAATTCTAAAGATTTTGAAATAGAAGCTGGAAAATAAATTTTTAAGGGAAACAACATAAATATTAGAAACATTTAAAAAGATGTATGGTTTTTAAAAAGGATCCAACTTCTGCAGGCTTGCAGTCTTCCAGCTGACCTACTGAAGGGCACACAGGTTCCAGCTTCTAGTCGTTACTTTTATTTAAATAAATCATTTTTTGCCATGAAAACATATAGGGGGTAGGATAGAAAAATATAGTGTGTTGAAGTGAAAAATTATTATAGTAGAAGACACACTGCCATTACTGCCCCTTAAAATTGTTCTTGCCATTTTCTGAAGCAGTTCCGGAAGTCCTCTTTTGTGAGTGTCGTGAATTGCTCACTCTTGGCTGCCTCGGTGCCCTGAATCATTTACCTTCCATGGTCATTGTGACTTTGGTAAGAGCCAAAAGTCACACAGTTCTGAATCCAGTGAACAAGGTGAACGAGGACAAACCATAATGTTTTTATAAGCCTGACTTTTTGTTGGAGCGTACTGACAACATTCACCATATTTATGATCACAGCCCGTAAAGTCACTCATCAAGGGAACTTTCAGAACTATTTCAGGAAGGGACAAGAAGAACAGAATATACGTGTTTCAAGCAAGTGGCAGTATTTACAGATGGGAGGCTGGTTAATGGCAATGTGTATAAATTTATTAAATATTCCCCATATTTTTCAGGTATCCCTTATAGCAGCTTTCCAAAAAAGACTTACAGTACTGGAATTTATAAGCAGTATAAAAATCTTTCTATTTGTACTCTGACCTTCATATCAATAATTCACAGTAGATAAAAAGGAAAATAATACAAGTGCCGATTCATATATAAACAAAATGTGTTACCCACAAACAATGGAATATTATTCAACCTTTTAAAAAGTGGAAATGAGACCTGTGTGACAACACAGACAACCTCTGAAGACATTAGTTCATCAGTTCACTGAACTGAAGTTAGTCAGGAACACATATTGTTATCCAATTAGAGGAGACACCAGGAGTAGTTAAGTTCAGAGACAGAAAACAGAAACATAGCAAAAGCTAGGAGAGGGGAATGGAAACTTGTTATTTAATGAATACAGACTTCAGCTTGAGAATTGAAAATGCCCTAGAAATGGATGTTGGTGATGACGACCCAATAAAAAGAATACAATTAATGTCATGGGGTTGGATCTGTAGTGCTGCCCCCCTATTTGTCATCTTGCCGTCAGTCGTTTCAGTTATTTTCAGTCAACCATCATCCAAAAATATCCAATGGAAAATTCCAGAAATAAACAATTCCTCAGTTTTAAAGTGCATGCCATTCTGTATAAGATGGTCAAATCTCAGGCTGTCTGCTTCATCCAGCCCAGACCATAAGTCATCTTTTGGTCCAGTAAAGCCAAGTTGTATACACCACCTACCTATTAAGTCACTCAGCATCCACCTAGGCAGCCAGATGGACTGTTCCAGTATCACAGAGCTTGTGTTCAAGTAACTATGCCCAGTGCTATGCCACACACCTGCATGGTTCACTTCACTTTGTCTTATCATAAAGGCACTGTACCACCTTAGAGTACACAAGAAGGTAACTACGGTGAAGTATTCTGAGGGAAAGACCACATTAAAATGGCAAATTTTATGTCATTATATATAATATATATTATTATATATAATATCTATGCATTATATATTCTATATAATATATACTATTATATATATCTATGTATTATATATTATATACGTGTGTATTACCTATATTATATCCATATATTTGTATATTTCCACAGTTTTTAAAAATAAGTTACGGAGAGTTTATGGGAATATTTAAGCTATGAGAATGAGTGAGGTGTAGTTCAACACTAATATATCTAATCATTGGTACAAAGCGAACTTGGCCTTGTGCCTGTGTCCATTCACTTAATACATACACTGAAGAATCATTTTCTCATGTGGATCAGAAATGAAGGCTGCTAAACTAAAACTTTCTCATTAGGTTATCCCAATTTAGGAAATCCGAGAAACCCACACAAAAATATACATAGTTCTTTAAATGGCTTTCTTTCAGTTTTATGAAAATATTAGACTTCTCACATCTTATCAGCTTATTGCAGATTTTCAAAATAGTGCAGTTTTGTCAAAGCTGTCAGGATAAAGTTTTGGAGGTGAGCATCAAAAATTCCATTGATGATAAGAGTGAGACACCTGAGATGTTTAAAATGAGAAAATAAAAAAACATCCCTGTTATTACACATCATATCACTGTGGGCAAAAGTTGAAATAATAACAATTCAAGAGAACCAAGCAGTTTCTCCTCCAGAATAACGCTAATTTAATAATTCCCTCTGGCCTGCACCCCTTTTTCTCCCCAAAAGGCCACCTGGTATTTTCCCACTGTCCCCTATGGTGGCTTAGCGCCATTAATTTTCATTTAGAAATGCCAGAGTTCCTACCCTGGCCAAAAAGGACGTTAGACTGCATTAGAGACCACCAAAAAGAAGAGAGAGGGAGACTACAAACCCTCAAAAATATGACATTCTCATGGACAAGGCTTAGCGACAAGCTCCTACGAAACAACCAAAATTTGATATGTGTCCAATAAGCCCTTTTCGTTGTAAGCCTCTTCGTATTTCACAGATCCTCTCATAAGCAACTCTTCCTTTATTTTCATTCTTTTGCAGTCCTCTTTTGGTCAGAATTAATAGCTTTGTTAGCATT
>PVLD010005254.1:70350-114591 GCA_004027595.1 Dinomys branickii
TTTTTTTTTTTTTTTTTGGCGGTACTGGGGATCAAACTCAGGACCCTGCGCTTGCTAGGCAAGCGCTTATTCCACTGAGCTATATCCCCAGCCCTTAAACTTTATATTTAAGAGAAAAATCTTTATTTTGTTCTAAGTAAATTTAACAGAATGATAGTGTTTGAGAAATACGCTGAAGTAACAGTCAGTCATATTATTTGAACCCAGTTATGATTTTGCTGATTATGCTATGTTAACTTGATATTATTTGTATCTTACTGTTACATATTATAAATACACATTTGCATAATATATTACTGTATTAACTTGATAAGTTATGTTTAATACAGTTGAAGGAAACAAACTTGACCCTGTGATCCATTGAAGATATAATTCTTCAAATCTTCACAAGTAACAGGGCTCAGAAAATTTCTGGATATGGACCCAACTTCCAATTTCTGGATACAGCCACAATGGTCTATAAGAACATTACACTACCCCGGGCTTTGTATATGTATAAAACCTTTATGTTTGAACAAACTATATAGTGTTAATCTCACTGTAACTGTTTCCTTAACTGTAAAACAGGACAAAGATACTGACCTGAAAAAAATGCTAAAAAGGAATACATAATTTGCAAACGGAAAGTCTTTTTCAAATTTTGACCTTGTTTAAAGCAACAGGCACAGTTTGTTTTTATTAATTAGCACTGTAGTTCCTAAAACGTTTCTGCATGATTTCTCTTTAAAAAAGAAATGTTTTTATAAAAAATCTAAGCTTGGGGAGATTAAACACATAATTTGTCCAAAGCCACAAAGTTAATATGTGGCGGAGGAGAGATTTAACTAATTCCAGGCTTTCTGACCACTTTATAGTGGTCCATATTTCTTTTAAATATGGCAAAGAGAACTGGTCACAATGCTGCAAACACAAGAGTGAGATTTTGGAAATTCTGCTGTCAAAACAGCAACGTAACCTGTAGCTAGCTATTCTTGTTTAAATTGAAACTAGATAACAGTACAATCTCTCTCATCATAAAATTATAGGTTAGTCCTGAAACTAAATTTACAGGAATGTATATTGTTTCCTGTGATTAGGATTTAGGTCCAGAATGGCCCCTTGGGACATCCATGTTCTGGAGTAGGGCGCTTTGGGAAGGTGACTGGCACAGGGGTACATTGTGGCTAACTTGCTCTCAGGATGCAAAGCCTGCTTGGAAATGGGCAAACGAGAGCAAGCCTGTAAGCGGGTATTCTTGTTCCCAGCTCCTCCTTCTCTGTCTGCTTTGTGGGTCAGCACAGCATCACTTGCACAGCTTCATTCCATGGCACACCCTTCCATCTTGCCCTTCCTGCCTTGGCGCCTGCTGACTATGGACTGAAAATTTGTGACCCAAACTAAACTTTCCCTCCTTTAAGTTCAGGTGTTGAGTGTTGTGTCTGGCAAGGAGAAAGTGAGCTGTTACATTTAATATTTTAGTGTTTGCTCCCCGGGGAAATCCATGTGTGTTTTGAAACTGATATTCAATCCTCTCAATTATTATCTATGCCTTCCAGTTTTTGTTAACTGGAAATCTAATAAGCATGCTTTTAACATTGTCACTTGACTTCTTAACTGACTGCTGAAGGGGACCTGGTAGAGGACATAGTCCTGGCTTTGGTGATTCAAGTTATAAATTCCCCAGTGTTCTTCCTCTGCTCACCACCCAGACCAAATTTCACTGGCATTGAGGACAGCACCACCTGCCAAAGTAGGAGATAAAGGCATCAATATGACCAGCTTTATCATGCCAGCAAAATGTTCATGTTCTACACTTTTAGAAGGGTGACTATGGAGGGAAACCGACTCAGAGAGACAAACGAGCGAAGAGGGTAACCCTACAAATTAGAGGAGGGCTGTCTCAACAAGATTTATCCTGGGAAACTGTAAGACCATTTTAGTTATTCTAATGCTTGTGGTTTTTGTTGGTTTGGTTCTGGTCACAAAAGTCATATATGTTTTTAGGGGAAAAACTAAATAAAATAATATTTGAAACACTATAAAAAAGGAAAAAGACTGCTCTTTCTCCTTACCAAATCCCACTGGTAGTACCTGATAATGATTTCATTTCTTAACTGTTAGTTTCCTATCTTCAAGGCTGCATTCCCAAATACATGCCTAGGTTGTCAAATATTTTTTCTACATACATATATAAATATTTATATACTACCACTCCTCCTTAAACTGTAGAGAAATTCCCACCGTTCATTCAAGAAATTCATTTCTACGGCTAATATACCTACAATCTCAGTCCCTATACAACTATAAAAGAATCTACACTAGCAATCCCAAATTACATTCTAAACATAGTAACGGTGGTCACCACTTACCAAACACGTGATGTCTGCCATGTTGCAAATGTAATTTTTTTTAATCAAAGCAAGCCTGTAAGACAGAATTTAATCTCCACATTTCATAAAGGAATATATTCAACCACAGAGGGATTAATCATGTTACTCCCAGCCAGACACTTAATCTGTGGCTGGAGACTATAACACACATCTGCTGATACACCCTGCATCCTGATCACTAGGTTACGCTTAAATCTCTCTCTCCATCAATGGGTCTTGCTATTACTATTTTCACATCCAGATCGACCAAAACAAATCCATTACTAGTTAGCCCATCTTTCTATCCAAATGGAGAAAAATAAATAAATACAAAATGTGCTAAGGTTTCCCTCAAACTGGGCCTGAGTGACATTTTAGGTCAGAGCATTATTTGTTGACAAAAGCTGTGCTATGTGTTGGAATATGTTTAACAGCAACCTGCCTCTCCTTCCTGCTAAGTCAGTAGACTGTCTAAGTCCTAAAAGCTAAAAGAGCTCTGTAGCCTGCACCAATATGTCCCCAGGGAGCAAAATTAGCTCCCACTGATCAAGGCAGTATTTATGGACAAGTCAGAAAACACACAGTAAGGGAATAACTGAACTGGTTCAAGTTCATACGTATTTTATTTACATCTTAAAATCATATTTTCTTCTGTGGAGATCATACTTATACAAGTTGGCATTTCTCAAAGAAGATGTAGAATTAAAGATTATTACAATGTTTTTCTGACAGACAGCTCATTTATTACACCGATCAGTAGTAAATTTAGATAAAAATATTTCAGGTGCAAGTCTTTCATTTAGTAGTCCGTTTTGCTACAGTGTTAAATAAAGCCAGCCCTCTTTCATTGCCCAAAGTACCACACAGATGTTTGATTTATCACAACCATGAAGAAGTAAAACACACCATCTTAAATGCAGAGGTAACTTTTAGAGAACTCAGTGCTTTAGTTACTCTCTGCATTTTTTATGACTTCCCTACGAGCTACAAGCATGAACCTATAAACCCCTGAAAATAAATTTATGAGGGAAAATTATTAAATACTCAGCCATCACAGTAGAAAACCAGCAACTACAGCCAGAAGTAAAATCCAAATGACCAGAGAGAATACTGAGCAAAACACTGCTCCTGGAGAGGTTTTTCCAGTGCCAGATAAAACTAAAAAGGCTCTTCTGCTAGGCTACATTTATTTAAATTCCTGAACAAGTAAATAAGATCCAAAGGGTCTGATAGATATTGTGCACTAGGAAGAAACTGTTCAAAAGAAAAGAGAAAGTGATGGGAGGAAGGGGAAAGACAGGAAGGGAGGAAAATAAATTGATAGATAGATGATTGATAGATAGATTTGTGCTAATATTGTCCAGACATTATTTCATGTCTATGTCTTGCACTGTGAGTAACTACTCTCAAGATAACTATGTGCAATGTATTAATTATTGTTACTCTCCTATTCTCTGATTTGAAACTCTGTTTTGCTTAATTTCTAATTTTCTTCTTCTCACTAAAAGAAAAGAAGAAAAAGAAAGAAACTTTGTCTAGGAAAGTAAAGGTTTGCTTGGTGCACAAATCAGGCTCATGACTCTCTTGGATCAAATATCTAGAATTGTGGTGTACTAACTTTTCTATTTCTTGCACTAACACACCTGATGGATAGGACACATACACTGCCCCTGTGGCTCACCACAATGGTGATGCAGGCAGGAGGGAAGTCTCCCTACAGAGAGGATCTAAATTCAGAGGACATTAGTGATTTTGTAGTTATTGTGCAATACTTGGCTGGTGGAGAAACAGTGGGGAAGTCTACCACTGAACTACATCCCTAGTACTTTTACATTTCATTTTGAGACAGAGTCTAAGTTGCCCAGGCTGGCTTTGAACTTGTGATCCTCCTGTCTCAGGATCTGGAGTAGCTGAGATTACAGGTACTTGCATAAAGCTCAGCTACATTAGTGTTTGGAAAGGCCTGCCATAGGTGGTTCATCAACATAGAAGAGAAAGACCTACTGTTACCATCACTGCAAAGAGCTAACCTAAGATTGAAAGTTAATTTCACCATTCAAATTTCATTTCCAAGCACCTCTATAACTTGGTGCATCAAATCTTGAGTCTTCCTTTCTACCTATATTTTAGACCTAAAAATTAGAGACTATCAGAGATAGTTATAAATCTATCAAAGTATTTTAACATTTGTATTAAATCTAATGTGCAAAATTATGCACTAAATGTTACACTGACATACTGGTTATTTTCCTGTGTATGGTTTTGTATCTTAAAAACTCTAAGGCAAAAAAAAAAAAAAAAAAATCTAAAGCATTATTCAACTTGCTGCAGGTATAGGGGTGTGTGTGTGTGTGTGTGTGTGTGTGTGTGCGTGCATGTGTGTGCATGTGTGTGTGTGTGTTACTAGGGATTGAGCAAAGGGCCTCATAAATGCTGGGCAAGCATTCGACCACTGAGTTACACTCTTAGATCTTATTGCAAATTTCTCTTGTATCCACAATCTACTGAGAATGAAAAGAAAGTGGGAAAATGGACTATACTTTCCAGCCCTAAAAGTTGACTAAGTTTCAAGTTTACAGTACTTCTTTCTCTCAGCGCTTCTCCTTCTAACCGCTCATAAATCACTAGAAGATACTATAGCAAAAGCCTTAGCTATTTTCCTGTTTGTATCTAAATCAAACAAGAAGAGAAGGTCCAAAGTACCAAAGGCAGAACACAGGTAGAGGGAACATAGTATGAACTCATGTGAAGGTTTTCAAAGATTTTATTGATAAAAACTATAAATCCTCCTAGGTGTGGTGATACATGCTCTCTCGGAGTCTGAAGCAGTAGAATCACATGTTCAAGACCAGTATGTATAACTTAATGACTAGTGTCAAGATAAAAAATGGCTCAGTGCAAAGACCTTGGGCTTAATCCCCAATACCATGAAAATGAATAAGTCAAAGCTAATAAATGTATATGTAATTTTGCTGACCAAAACAACAGAGAAAAAAGCGTGTGTTAAAATCTCACTAAGCTACTAGTTCATAAGCAGGCCATGTAACAAAATCATATACCTTCCTTCTTGCCTGCCCACCTAAATTTTGATAGAGTACTTCCAGGGTTACTTAGGTAAATATGCTATAAAAAGCTCCATAGGTTACTGTTAGCACAAGAAAAGAAGATAATCACATTCTGCTTTGTTCGCATCAGATGACAGCTAAACTGCCATACCAGGTTCTTGACTCCTAAATTTCAGAAGATCACAATAGCCAAAAGGGGAGAGAAGGAGCGAGCCAAGGATATGGTGTGAAAGGGAACTGGGTTCCCACTTACAATGGTGATCAGGCACAATGTTCATGGAACTCACATGTTAGAGTTCTAAAGTTAGCTCTGCCTTAAATTTCCCTCTATCCAACCCCACAATATAACAGCAGTAATCCTTTCCAGGAAGAACAACACAAACCTAGACAAGAAAAAAAAAAAAATCCTCTGCAAATTCACTATACTATGTGAAGACAAATCAAGAGCACTGAGACCAACAGAGGTTATATCATGTAGAAACCCGCGTTCAGTGAAAAAGTATAAATAATACATTATGCTTATGAAAACACCCAAAGTGATTGTTAGCTAGTATTGAACATAGCCACATTTCTCCTTCCTCTCCCTTCATCCTGCTTCCCTTCCCTGCCCCTCCCTCTCCTGCCCTCCATACTGTCTTTTTAAAGATAACCCATAGTAAGCATCTAGGATAAGACAAGAAATAAATTGAAGTTCAACTCAGCCTGATAGGGATACAAGCCTATTGCATCACTTCATGATTTCACCCACTCATAGCAGTCACATGCTGCACACTAAGGATCTCCCCCATGAAATTATAAAACATGGTCAAGGGCACAATGATATATTGTCCTGGTATCAAGAGCACTGAGACCCACTTGTCAGAGGGTTTCACAGGAAAGCTGCTGCAGTCCAATGACTTGAAGGTCTCCTTACTCACTAAGATGCAGCACCAAGGGCAGAAAGACCGAAGACCCTATTTAACATCAACAGAAGGATAGTCTTTGTGCTAATTAAAATGGCCAAAACCAATGACTTTTCTGTTTCCAGTTATAGATGGGCCACAAGAAGCTTCCAGTTCTAGAAAGCAGATCCATGCTGAGCAAGGAAACCAGAAGAATGCAAGTGGCTGGTATTAACCAGATATTATTAACATATATTTTGTAAATAAAAGAAATTGGGCACCTTCAAACCTTCAAGGTCCCATGGGACTGCAGAAGGACCATACTGAATATGGCCAAATCAAGCGAACACATCATCTTCCCTCTCTTACCGCAAGACTAAACAAAACAAAAACTGACCCAGTGCTTAATCACCCAGGGAGCATCATCACCATTTGGCTAGTTCCCCAGGATCATGACCTTCAAGAGTGCTGGGGCCCTCGGGTAACAGCCTCAGCCATCAATTTCTGACTAATTCTGCCCATTGCAGGATTAATTGAAGGATTAATTCTTCATTTTTTTCTCACATTATCTTTTCTCATTTTTTCTCACATTATCTTTTTTTTTTAACCACCACTTGCTTAATAAATCTTCAGTGTCTCCAAGTAGGACTTTTATAAACCCTGGACTTGTATAAGAGGAAGACTCTTTCATGTCTCTCTGTGTCTAGTTTGGTCCTCATCTGCTCCACTGCTATCAAAATTAGGTGTTATCTATTCATTATCACTCACCAGTTAACCACATCAACACTTAACACTCTGAGGACACAAAACAATGCTCAAATTCCTCAGTCTAATTTTAAAACACTCCATTTTTCCACCTGCCCCCTACTTTTCCTGTTATCTCTTAAAATTTCCTACCACCCCACCTCTCTTCTCACCCTAAAAGCCAGGCTATCTATTCCATGTATCTTGTCACTGCACCCCTGGCATCCAGCTCAACATACAACCTTTTATTCTTTCTTTTCTTCCCATCCTTTAGGCCTCAGGCCATTCACAGAAGCCATACTTTACCAATGCATTTTTAGACTATACCAAAGCTGATGCTAAGCAGCATACTAGTAACACAAACACATGAAAAAGTTGAGAAGAAATTTAAAAAAGAAATCAGAAAAGAAGATAGCATTTTACCAGAAATCCATGCTAAGAGGGTGATGGTACTAGAATATTATATTTAGCTATGACCTTTCTGATGAGCAAAGTTCCCGTGCCCTTCTGTGTCTCTGAACATTCATCACTTGGCACAATAGTCATGTGTTAACGTAGTGTCTTTACTGTAAGCTCAGGGAGGGGTACAAGGTGGTCTGTTTCTCAATCCTCCCCCCACAGTCTCCTACTTCCTGCCATGTTGCAGGCACTCTTCAAATGTCCTGGAATAAAAAAGCAAACAGTAAGAGTTTTCCAAGGAGAATTCCCACAAGCCAGAGATCCCCAGTTGCAGTCAAGGAGCCAACCATGCTAAAGGTGACTTTCCCACTAGAAACAAGAACTATTTATTAGTAAGTACTGGCACTCTGGTCTTCCTTACAGTGAAATTCCCCAGTGTAAATTAATAACCTGACATTCTGATTGATGAATTACAGTTTTACTATTAGTGTGCCTCAGCAATGGATAACCTCTGGTTTTATGGAAACATTACATCTCTGACCTGCAAGGCTGTGAGATCTGGATTGTAGCCAGACACAAACTTTAGTGCCAATCCGCACTCCAAATGTATTCCCCCCCCTGCAATATATATACATTCAGAAAGGAAATGACTACCAGCCTCTGTTACTTTAATGCATCCATCTCAAATATAATCAGCTAGTGCTAACCAGCTAACTCCACTTGGACAAAACAGTAAAATGTGGCTGGAATGCCTGAGCAAAGTTATCTTTTATTCATCATCTCTGATTCTGTCATATTTATTTTCTGAAAAGATTTTTTTTTACATAAGAATACAGTCTTTATTTCTTTAGGTCATTATGGACAATAACTTAACAGTCTCAAATTCATTCCTGCAGAAATTTATAGCTCTTCAAATGTATAATAATCCTAGATGGGGAAGTAATTTTTTAAATATCATACACACATTGTTCTCTTTCCCTGTTCATCTATTTAAACAAGCAATAGCAAATGGAAATGTAACACTCCATAGTCTTACACAGAAAATGCAAATAATCAACAAAATCCTAACAAGCAAAACAGACATATACAGTGTAGCTCAGACACATAAGAAATCCACATATAGAAATACCTCATTATATTTCTGCATGTGACTTATGGATGAAAGCTGAAAATGTAAAATAAAAACAAGTATAGGGAATACACACAAATTAGTAGAACAACTATACAGTACTATATATTTAATAAGTGATTCATTATGTAGAATTCTTTCAAGCAACTTTTCTGTTACAATATGTTTATCACTTTGAAAAACAATCATTAGGAAGCTGATTTTGCAGTATTTGCCAATCTTACTGGTCCAGTGATCAGTGAAGTAGGCTCAATAGCCTCCTTACACATGTTGAATTTTCTCCCCTTATTACAGCAGTGCTTTTTATATTTATTTCAAGATACCAACATTGTGATGATAGGAGTTTTCCTACTACCTTATATATAACAGCAAGCAAAAACACTTTGGCAAAACTGGGGACATGCTTCAGTATATGGGTGCCTATTTCGGTATGCTACACATGCATCTCTGTTTTTCAAAGAACTACATCTTTAATAAAATTACAAAAATGGTGTGTATGTCAATCAATACTTTAAGGCACTATTTCTGGAGGTTCATGAAACAGTTTGACCTTCAATCTTATGAAAAGCTTTTAACCTGTCCAGTAATTGGGTAAGAAGTCAGGATTTAATTCCAGATATGCTTCCATTAGTATTGAATATCACACTGTTATTTAGAAAAGCACCAAGAGGTGTAATTTCCATGCCTGCTAGACAAACAACCACTAGGTAAATGGCGCTAATAAATTTTCTATGAATAGATCCAAAGGAAAAGTATCATATGACATTTCTTCATAAAGGCTTAATTTTCTCTGGTGATAACATTTTTTTGTGCAGTATTGAGAACCCAGAAAATACAGAAAAGAACTGAAGAATAATTCATCCATGATTCACTTCTACAAACAATAAAAATGACAAGTCTCTTCTTTGCAGTGCGTGATATACTGTAGATGATAACCTTCTATCCTGCATGGTGTTTCCTGATTTCTTTTTTCCACTCATCGAAAGTTTTTTTCCCATGTGATTAAAAACATCATTTCACACATTTTACAATCCCTTGCCTTTCTGGTACCCAAGAACTGCATAAAATATTTCATAAACCAGAAATAAACTATAGCACAGAATTAGGAAATGTGAAAGGTACAGTGTCATCAAGCTGTCAAAATTTAAACATTTTTATTTTACAGCACCTATCACTGCAGTTCTCAGAAGAGTGACAAATGCCTTGAGTTGAAACATGAAAACAAAACACAAGTATTTCCTCGAGAGGAAGGACTGGGATGAGTTGGCAACTTGACTTTGATGGAAATAGGACACCCATAGAGCTTAGAGCTTCCTTGGAACGGTTCAATGTTTCAGCTACATCACAAGAGGGTAAAATATGAGTGGGTCAGCTGCACATACATCTGTTTAACGGGGAGAGCCTGGGAATGATACTTAACTTTGTTACAATATAATTTTTTTAATTTATTTTAAAATATTAAGACATTGACATCAAATTAAAATTTCAGACCAACATTTACATTATAATATCTTTTAAAAACTAAAAAGTTCTGAAGAGTTTGAGATGCTTGAGTAAAACTTGTTTCCATGCATGGCAACTTTCCTGAAAGCCAAATCCACCAAGTTATACATTTTCTGGAAGGCACAGGCAGAAGATAAAATGGGGAGGGTGCTGTGGGGGAGGTGAGGGCAACGCAGACTGTTTTATCCCTTCAGGAGCAAACAGCTACACCCTCAGCCCTTTCCTAGATTTTGAGAGAGGCGTCTTCTAAGTTGCTCAATGCAGCCTTGATGTTAAAATCCTCCTACCTCAGCCTCCTAAGTAGCTGGCAATATAGGCATGTACTACAGGGTCTGGCCTGGTCAGATTTTTTTCAAGCAAGAAATAAAGACAGGTACAGTATTTCCTTAATACAGATCCTTAAATTAAAGAAAAACATGAAATGAAAATTCACTCTATCCTCAAGGAGCCGACCAGCAAAGTCACACTGATTGCAGTGGTCTGCAAATCCCCCTTTGTCCTTCTGCCCCAAACACACATCCACATGGTGCCACAGTAAATAGTACTTATTACATCATAACTTATGCGAAGCATAACTTGTAGAAGAGTACTGTACCTGCCTGAAAGGGAAATGCAGGCGCCTGCCCAGAAGGTGAAAGCGCATTTTCGTGTTCTAAGGAGAGGAATGTGCGCAGCCTTCAGCAGCAGATCCCTTTCCCACTCTCCCCAAAGGCCCTCTGTACCCTTGCCCCCCACCCCCAGGCAGAACATGGAGAGGCTCTTGCCTTCCTCAGGGACAGTCCTAATAACCTGACTGCTTCCCCCAACTCCTGTCTCCCGGATTTTGGTCAGAATGAATGGTGGGCAGCGGGGACACTGGACTGTAGTAACAGTACAGCTTTCAACATGTATTTATGAGCTGCCCATGGAAATCACTCTTGCTGGTCCAGTTGCCACACCTCCCTTCTTCTACCCTAACATCTACTGTATTCTCAGTACAGACAACCTGAGACTCTGTTCAACATAACACTGATCACATCCTTTCTTTCTCAAGAGCCCTTGTTGGGGGAGAAAAAGAGAAAATAACAAAGATTAAAAAAATACCTCAAGTGTATTGTTTGGATGTGTTAAGCTGGAGAAATAGCCTTCGACTCAAGGTTGAAGGTCTCCTTGGTCTTCCTCATGTCTTCATTCCCCCCAAACACCATACACACACACACACACACACCCCTGCCTCTTGACCCTCTCTCCTGCAGGTGCAGAGAGGGACCCTAATAGTCCCTTATCTTCCTGAATCCACCTAAAAACACAACTACCTTCTTTCCCCTTCCTGAAATCTATTATCTACAGCAGGAGGGTGTGTGTGTGGAGGAATGTGACCACACCTAGATGAACTTTTGTCACAAGATAATGTCTGTCTCTTGGGCTCATTCAAATTCCAAAGAAAACAACCTACAAGTTCAGTTCCCAAGGTCTATGAATCCCCCTAATAATCACTTACTACCCCTGGAAATTTTCTACATTCCTCTGGTTCCCTTTCTCTTCCTGGGAAAAGAGTGTAAAAGCGCCTGAACTTCATAGGGCATAGTGGGCAATCATTTGCACTCTGAGATTCTTTTCTGTGCACATCAATGAATTCCTTTGGCTTTCCCCCATTAGTCTATTTTAACTCATCCCTTCAAACTTTCACTCCTTCCCCTCCAGTGGGTGTCTCATCCCCCTTGAAACAGCAGTTGTTCAGGGACCTCAACAGTCTTCCTCACGTCCCACCATCCCCTCCTGCCCTACAGAAGTGAAAAACACAGAATTACCTTCGACCCAATTAGGAAAGAGACAACTAACCCAGGCAGAAGTTTCATGGACAGGGATGATGTCAAAAGAGACAGCCAAGGATTCTCGCTCCTGCCAGTGCCAAGCCAAAATAACCACCTCAGACTGGAAAGAACGATCATTCAGTAAGTGAAAAACTCTAGAAAAAAAGGGGGCTGAGGACAGAGGCCTAGAGTAGGGCCCTGCAGAAGCTGGGGCACCTGGAGCAGTATCTTCTCGGTGATAAACACAATCACTGTCTTCTACTGAGGGCCGAGGCTGAACCCATGCTACCTGCTGCTTCACATAGATAACAAGCAGGAAGTCCCTGTTATTGGAGAATAATGGTACCATCAGTAAGTAGTGAGAGCAACAAAAGGTTAACTGGGAATTTTATCATGAAAACAAACTCCAATTCTGAAAAGAATTTTTTTCAAGACACACTCTGGGTTATAATGGCAGCTAGAGCACACACCAGGTATCTGCAAGGTCTGGTCTTCTGCCATGTTGCACAGTTGTCTCCCACAGCACCGTCAGCCAATTTTGTAAACATGTTCCAGGGCTCCACCAATATCCCTAAGTACATCTCGATCCTCTCCCACTGTAATTCTTTCTTCTGAAGCATATCGGCCACCCTTGCCAGATGCCTCTCATTCTGCTGCTACCTCAACTAACATCGGGGCTCATTTGTGAATGACTTCGGTTGCCATTGAAGCCTCTCTGCAATACCACTTTAATTTACTTCTAGTACATCTGTATATTTTATAAAGTTTGAAAGTCTGTTTTTGTAATCAAACAAAAATGTGTTTGGATCCCTTTCCATTGTGATTTCTGATTTTTAGCATACAACCCTCAGTGCCATGGCCTCACCCAGAAAGAATAGATACTACCCTTATTCAGTTGGGAAAGATTTTTTAAGAACTCCTGTCCAACAATTCCATTAAAATAAGCTTAAGAGGCAGGTTATATTATCCATACGGTATCAGTAGGATCACTAGCATTCAGACGGTTTAAGAAATCTGTACATTTTTCAGAGGTTTGGTCTGTTTCAGGCAAAGTGTGTCTACTTAGTATTTGTATAACATTATTTTTCCTAAAGCAGCTGTATGAAAGAGAACCTTGCTATTTGTCATTTTCAAAGTACCTCACTTTGGGTACTTTAAAATTGACATTCAAAGTACAAAAAAAACCCTCTAAATATAAACTATAGGTGTATATGCATGGAAGTACCTAGGTACAGGTACATATATAAATTTGCATTCCCTCAATACTCGGCCTTCCTCTCTGAGTCAAGCACTTTTTAACCATCTGCTGAATCCGATCAGAAAATATCAGAACTTCCTCTGGAGTTTTAATAGACAAATGACCATGGTCTTGTATTTCCCAACTGAGGCACCTGGGGTGTCCTTCTACAAACTGCAGATTTCTAGAACTGACTCCACACTCCACTAAGTCAGAATAGTGGAGGGTAGGTTCTGGGACCCTGAATTGTAACAGGTTTCCCAGATGACTTTTATTCCCACTGAACTCTGGGATTACCGCATGCAACTCAATTTAGAAAATGCCAAAGGATTTGTAATTTTAAGTAGGTAAAGTCAGGCAATCTCGTCACAGACTTTGGAAGCATTTAAAGGAAGTTGACTAATCCATTAATCAGAGACATTTACTGTTATAAGTCATCAACAACACTTTGATTAACATAGCATGCATTACATAACAGTGGTTATCCACCGGGGAAAAGAATGGAAACATCTTGAAGTGCATAGAATGTAGCAAATACTGAATATAAAACAAAGTCCTAGGACAGTGGTGGTGAATCTATGGCACGCAAGCTGCAGCCAGCTGTTTGTCATCATTGAAAACTCTAACACTGTCACTGCTGCCCTAGGATCTTACTATGATACCCTTACTTGCTGACATCTTTACTCAATTCTGGTCTCATAAGATAGCCATCATACTATATTTATAACTCAGTGAGGAATGTCGCAAAGAGCTAAAGAATGAGAATGTGTTGGCAGGTAACTAATGTCAGGAAAGCTGTGAACAGCACAAACAGCCCTTACGCAGACCACGCCCTAAGTGCTCTGCTCTAAGGACTAATCACGAGCTAATGCGTAGCTGGGTTTCCTGCCCACTGCGTAAGTGACTCTCTGAGTGCCAACATTATATCCCTCCTAAGGCCACACGATAAATAATTATTCCTGATTTTCATCAAGGTTTTTTTTTCTTCGCATGCAAAACACTAGCAGTGGTGGTGTGCAGTCATTTTTATTGAACGCCGCTCTATTTTGTAGATAACTTCCTCATCAGTGTTCTGGCATACCTGTAGCCAATGTTCCCAGCCTAATTCTCACGCTTTTCATTAGGACTAGCCAATGGCTTAACAAAGTAACACTGAGAACAGTTTAAAGCTCTAGCTGCCATTCTGTAAAAATGCTTAAGAAGAGGCAATCCATTCATGACCGGAATAAAAAGGAATGAAGAGCAAGGGACAAGCTGTGGCTACTACCTTACCAGCTGGGCTGTAATTTAGATTCTGTTTATTTAGCAAAAACAATTTCCCAAGAGTAAAAACAGTCACTCTGCAAGATACTGCAGTCAGCTCCTGCTCTCAAAGTCAAAATGTTAAGAGTTCGCTTCTAAAGTTCTATAGATGTGTCTCATCCATTTTTTTAGATTTCTATTGCAGTTTTTATTTTTGTACAGTAAATTTTATTAGCACATTTTAGATATACATAACAATCACATTCTTCATGGAGAATTTATACTTGTACAGGCTATAACTTGATTTTTTTCCCATTCCCCTACCCTCCCTTCAACCCCTCCTCCCCTCCCCATTTACAAAGCTTTTGGTTACATCTTTATTGTCTCCAATTGACCTATAACTAACTTCTCAGCTTGGCAGGTATTTTTCAAATAGAAATCATTTTTATATTGTTAACAATATATTCAAAGAACTATCTCACAGCTATCAGTCATATTTCTAGAAAATCTACCTGTGAGTATATCTGACATACAGTAAAAGTTGGAAAACACTTTTTTCTAAACATTGCATCCCTAAGTTTATCAAAATTCATGATGAATGGAATACACATACCCAAAGGAAACATTCATGATTTCAGTGAGAAAACAGGACAATCTCACCATTGTTTCAAAACTATGATAACAAATGCTCTTATTAGACTTAAATTTTCCTATTTTAATAATTCAAGCTTTATTAAAAACTAGATATTCCAAGGAAAACTGATTGGATCAAGTAAAATCTGCCTTTCAAAAAAGCCTCATAAACTGTTGTTTTTCAGCACATCTTAACTCTGAAATTACTCTGCCAAACTTCTGGGCCATTCAGCATAATTGAACTAGCACTGAGGCTGGATGACCCTTTAAGTAAGCCAGTTTTATAAGGTCATCTCTAGAAGCAACGACCTCACGGTGTATGTCCTAAGTGATCACGACTAAAAAATGAGCTAAGGGTTAGAAGTATGGCTCAGTGGTAGAGCACAAGCTTGCCACAAGAGAGGTCCAGGGTTCAGTCCTCAGCACCAAACAGAGATGGCATTCTCCTCGTGTTAATTAGACTTTCCAGGAAACATAGCTGTATTCTCCAAAAAGAATACAGACTGCAACTATAAAAAGGTGATCATTTGACAGGTGTTCCATCTTGATAATAGAAGAAAATAAAGTCAATTTATTTTCTTCTTCATTACTTGACGTTAGAAACGATTTTAACTTTTACTTTCTGCAACTTATACCCTAATTTCTTTCTTTTTAATTAAGTTGACAGATATAATGTAGGTATAATGGCCATATACTTACAGGGAATTTGTACCTGTACATTATATATATTGATTCCTCTTTTTTTCCCATTCCCCTCCCCTCCCTTCAACCCCTCTTCCTTCCCTTATTCACAAAGCCTTGTTTCCAGTTTTTCTTCTGTTCTCATTTTTCTTTTCCCTTCCTGCCTCCCCCGCAGTTCCCCTTTCCTTTTCAATAATTTCTTCCTATTTGACAATATCTACTGAATATTTTGGTTCTTATTTACATTTTCAGTTTCTCATGTCAGAAAGACACTATGATATTTACACATGTCTGATTTATTTCACTTAAGAGTATAGTCTCAAGGTGCATCCATTTAGCTATAAATGGCTCAGATTTATCCTTCTTTATGACTAAATAGTGCATATTATTTTTAAAAACCCACATCTTTATCCATTCATCAGTTCATGGGCATTTGGGTTGTTTCTGAGATTTAGATATTACAGACCATATACTCTAATTTCAAAGCTGTTCCTAAAGTTTACACTATAATGACCTCGGCAATAGCTTTGTTTATTTTCAGTCGACAGTGAGCAAAAAGTGAGTATCTAAGACTGATGTTGAGCAGGGAATTCCTTAACAGTAATGATATGCTTAACTCCAGCCCTTTATGTGACACTGCAAGAAAATATTTGGAAAAACTAACAAAAATATAAAATCTATATTAAAAATGGAAGCTTGCCAACTTATCAATAGTCTGTTTTTCTTCTATCAAAGTTGCCTGAAATCCATTCAGTTACTATACAATTTCAGGCTAAATGCGCTGACTTGTTTTATAGTGAAGACTGTGGCCTGAATTTGAAGGCTTCAGTTCTACAGCCTAGAAAAGCAAATTTTCCAGGAAGCATAGACTGTCATAGGCTCCCTCCTTCCCAGCTGTGGGAGACTGATGGTACCGAGGCAGAGGACCCTGAAATTCTGATTCTTTCATGCCCAAGGAGCATTTCTTAAGTGAACCTAGTAGTTCAGTTTGACCCTCTGAGACACACAGAATAAAAATAAGAAAGTTGTTTCCTTTATCTCTGTGTTTGTGGAAGCTGAAAAATGCACTCAAGATGCCGATTCCACATAGCAGTACATCAGCCTGCCACAAAATACAAAATCGCCCCCAAAATATTATTGCTGTGACTTCAAACTTTCATTATATTTACTAAAGTGGATTTTACCTAGAGAGGAGGAAACATCACATAAATAGGCAGTTATTCAAATGTATTTCAGGAGGCAGATAATTTTTACTAGAATCCTGTTTACCCACACTCACAGGCATCTTGCAGATTAGTTCAATATTCATACAAGGTTCTGTAAGACTGAAAGACATTCCCTAATTTTTTAAATGTCCTCTGAGGGAAAAGAATTTATTAGGTTAAAAGGGCATGAAACAAGATGAACAGGGAGGAAAGAGAGAGGACTGAGAAAAAACTCATAAAGACCAATAAATGTAAATAATTTAAAAATCAGCCAAGGTAAATGACAAATTACATTTAAATACAGATTCTTTCAAGTGATAGAGCTGTATTATAATGGCATGATATTCTTTACAAATCTAAAATACGTTAGCTCCACTAAAAGTAAACTTGAATCCACATTATTTTATCCAACTGCACTTCTTTGTACAGCATGGTTGATTGCCTTTTGGTCTTTACAGATTATTTTCTAAGTGACATGTGATTAGCTATGTATGTTACTACTTTTATTCCACAATGCCAAATAAACACTACACCTTGTTCTAAAGGGACAGATACAAGCCACTCTACACAAACAAAACACATTTTGAAAATGTTCACCTATATATCTATGCATACAAAAGAACATGCCATGTGTAAAAAGTGCCTTTCTTGTTCATTATTGATGTAATATTGGAACTTTTCCTAGAATTAACAAATTCATTGAGTTTGGGGAAGGAACACAATAAATAGGATGATAAACATTTCCTGATTTTTTCATTTGAGATCACAACCCAAAAAGTGAACTCAGAAAATGGCTCCAAAGGCCAGCTAGTCTGAACTCTTAGTTGAGAAATTCCACACCTTGAAAAGCTCCAACCTTCTCTACAAACAAAATGAAACCATGTTCATTCTGCACCCATGGAAGTGGTGTTTACACAACAAAGGTGAGGAGTCCTCAGCCCTTTGCAGATACTCCTAATTTTCATCCATTAAAGTTACTAGCAGGTTTGTCACCTCAGTTTCCTAAGTTACAAAGATAACAACCTGTACTACAAACACAAGCACTTTCATTTCCAAAGAGACATTAGATAACCTAATTATAGACTAATCACCATGAACATGTGATGTGCTCACACTGGATCCATAAGCCATCCTTGCTACACACAAAACTATGAGACAAGTCAGTGCAGTTGCACATGCCTGCAATCCCAGTACTCTGGGAGGCTGAGGCAGGAGAATTACATGCTGAAGCCCAGTCTGTGCAATTTAGTGATTTAGCAAGGCCCTGTCTCAAAATAAAGATGGAAAAAGAGCTGGGAATGTAGCTCAGTGTGAAGGTCCTATGTTCAATCCTCAGTACTGGGAGAGAAAAAATACTATGAGAGGCAGATTTATAACTGGAAGTATTGGTACTATCAATGTAGTTAGCATAAAGGTTCTTCATTAACGATTCTACTCAATCCCTCTTCCATTTAAATAATCATAGTGTTAAATGTGTAAGATAATGTGAAATAAATAAAATGGTGAAAATAGACTCTCCAACTATTGGAGTACAAAAGTGAGATATCAATACTGCACTTAAAGTCAGAAAGATTATTTATTGTTACCATTCATTCAACCTAGGTTTTCCATTATAACTGAAGAGGTGACATTAGTATTCAAGTACTTCAGCCCATTCAAAATGTATGGCTGGACAGTTTGGGAGCCAGAAGTGACATGTGTCTGTTAAAACGGCAGACCAAATAAGAGATATGCCTTACGTATAGAACACAAAGCAGCTCTATAGATGGTACACAAAGCAAAATGTAAAATTACTCAACTATTTATTTCATTACATGTTGAGATGATATACAAGATGAAAGCCTATTATGTTACAGCTGTTTCGTTTTACTTATGGAACGACTAGAAAATGTGAAAACAAATACTTATTTTATTCTATTTTTAGGGAACAGCATTTATCCGCAATGTTTACAAGACTGTTTCCATCAAAGCCACTGGGTGACACTGTTTCTCCATTCAATTGATATCATCAAAGCAATATCCTGCCAGGGAGAAATCACGCAGACACACACACTCACACACAGTAAGCACATCCATACCCCGACAGGCTAATGGTGGCCCTGAGCACTGCTCACTTCAGAATAAAAGAACATGAGTAACATGAGTACCCTTAAGAATTTGTATTCTTTGTTAGACACAGGCTCTAACTGGAAACTAACGATCATCCATAGATCCCTTAATAATACATGACAGTTGTCACACAAATCAAACCGGCATCAGCTATTTAATCTGTGTCTTTTCTCAAACAGATTCCTACTCTCTAAATGGTAACAGTCTTTTTGACCGCAGTTACTATTACATTCTACTTATGTTCTGCTGGATTGTTAAGGAAACTGGGCAAGATAATTTGAGGAAACACAAGTCATCAACTATATGCGCTGACTAAGAAATGTTTTTACTCATTTGGGGATCATTTCTCCGCCTTGAATTTCAAATCTTGGACATCTTTAAATAGATACATTGAAAAACTGAAATGGAAAAATCAATATTTAAGCTGCCATTGAATGCTTCTGTGTTGTGAGACAGAGTCCACCACGTTGGGTTCCTCCTCGCAGCCCACATTCACTACGGGCCCAAGTCAAAAAGAGCCGCACATTCCAGAGGCCATTTGGAACTGTTTGTTCCCCTGAAAGGGCTTGGAGATGCTTTCTGTTATCTGTACATCTGACTGTCCACTTGATTACCCAATCGCCTAATTCTGAAGGAAAATTTAGAGCGTGTAAAATCACAAATGACCACTACACCTAAAATGGCCTGGCTGAATCCTGTCCTGTCTGTTCTACCACCAGCATCCTCAAGTCCAAGAGGGGCTGGACGAGAGCCGTTTTGCCTCAGGCTGTCCATAGACATGTAGCTAACTCTCCCTCGGTGTCCCTCTCTCTAAAATCCAACTAACTCTAGTCTCCTAACTACAGCTTGTTAAATACCTTTTTTATCAGCTACTTCCAGTCTCAAACTACCTTACAGATATGAAAACATGCAATGGGCTCTCCACAGAAATTTACTATTTTTATCTTTACTTCAGAACATACAAATATTTACTAAACTAATTACCATGACAAAGAAAAACTCTTCACATCTTTAAAGATAACATTGCTCAAAATTTAAATCAACACACATTTAACCAATCTTTGTTGAAGACCTCTGCAAAATCTGACACCATAAAAATGAACAAATTACATTTTATATGTAATTTCAGAGAAGCGATGAGTGGGTCCTGGGATCAAGGTTAAAAATCTGCTCTAAAATACTCTGTACATTCCTCTAACTTTTGGCTATGTATTCATTTAGCTATTTTACTATGACTTCTTCTCTTTTTATATGTTGATGCCTCGTTATCCTAACTAGGCTCTGAGCCTTGGAGAGACAGCTGCAGTGTTGTATCTGTGTATAATTTTCCCATGATACTTAGCACAAGGTCTAACACAGAGAAAAAAACGTATTGGTTCATTTCACAAGTTAACTGACCAAAAGGCCTTTATGGATGACATGAGGTATAAGTAGTAGCTTCTTATAAATAGTAACATACAATGAACATGTATAACCAGCTAATATTTTTTTCTGTTTTCCACCAGATCTTCCTTTGAACTACAATTCAGGCACATCCTGCAGACTTTTTTCCCTCAGTAATTACATCTGTACACTGAACTCATAAGAATAGGGTGAACATACATTCTTGGTTCAAAGTTAATTCCCCAGGGTAGCTTTATTAAAAAAAAAAAAAAAAAAAAGCTCCCCATTAAAGGATTTGATTACTGTCTATATAAAAGAATAATATTCCCTGGAATACTAACAGAACACAACTTTCACACAAGCCTAGGGAGTTTTGGGGACTTTCTGAGGTTCTTGAGAATTATGTGATAGAACTTCATTAAACACATACGTAGAAGTTAAGCATAACTGAGTTTTCAATGTATTTGAGGATTTTTAACAAGATATGATTATAAATATCACAGAGAAAAGAGGAAGGAGGAAGATTCCACGGGTCAAGAGACATTCAGGAACTAAGTAAGCAAGTCATCATGGACATGTAAGTTTAGGTATCATTCTATAAAGCTAAAGAAACATTCCCATGCCCGGTCCAAGGCAAGACCTCAGCATTTCAAAATTCTCTTAGGGTCCCATATGATATAGTCACGGCACTGATCATAGCTGTATAACCAAGAGGGTCTGTCACCCAGCAATATTTTCTTAAAAACATAATTCCCACTCAACCCCAAAACTCATTGTTTTTATAGATTAACACATGCTTTCTATGAATTCAACTAGGTTCTACTGGGCTGTTACTGACACAAACCAGAGTAACTGAAAATCTTTTCTCTTTCATCTTATAATACATAGGAAGATTTATAACTTTGAACTTCATAAGCATACTACCTCAACATAATAAATGAGAAACATATTCAGGACACAAGTAAAATTAGAACTGGTAGGGCCTTTATTCAACTAGTCTTGAAGAGATTATTCTCAGAGCTGAATTTCCTAATGTAACAAATTCACACAAATGCCACTACAGATATAATGAATGTCTTTTCATCCTGTGTCACTCAGCCCTCACCCCTGCCTGCAACCCTTCCCCCTAGACTTTTCAAAATGTATTTCATACACAGACTCAGTGTTCTGCTTGTTTATTTAATTAACATGACAGCCCGGCATACACAGCATTTCTTTCAGTTCTACAGTTTTAACTTTTTACATTTCAAACTCAATACAGCAAGAGCAAAATGACTGTGTTCACTCTTTCTAACCTCTGTAAATTTATATAGATTCACTGACTATTTCTGTCAGTTACAGCAGTTTTTCAGTATGCCTTAAATGCCTGTATTCACAAAGTAAAATTACAATTTTAAAGTCACAGAAAAACAAAACCTTCTTTTCCCTCACCTTTCCCAAGGGATAATAAAATCCTGTTTTCCTTTTTCAGTATTTTCAGAAGTTGACATTACTTGATTTTCATTCTGTCACCAAGGCATAAATAATCAAGACTTCTCTTTGTACCACAAGAAATACTACTGACATGGGATAGAACATACAGTTTAACTATAAAGTGCGTCAGTAGTTGGAGAATTTATTCCATTTGAGAAATATATGTCATAATAAAATAATGCAGGAATTTCAAGAGTCAGCTATATGGGTGGAAGAAATATGTCTGTATTTTATCTTTTAAAACCAAGTTATACACTTTTATTAATAACAAAATCCACTGTATGTCTATGTGGCAATGCCTGTCATCAAAATCCAACTCATTTCTTCTATTTTATCTTTGTTTGCCTTTTTGCTTCCTTCTCACATCAGTGATGAAAAGCTTGATGCTTCTTCTGATAACCAACTCAAAAATCAACTGACACTCTGGCAACTACACGTTCATATATATGCTTAGGGAAATAGTCATAGGAAACAATTTTGGTTTTCAATGACATAATATCGAGAATACATTTGCATATTTCTTGACTCATGCTGTATCTATCACAAAAGAACTATGCCATTAAATGATATAAATGCATTGATGGAAAAAGTCATGCCTTGCATCGAAACTATAGGTAAAATCTTAAGTGCTTCTCTTAAAATGTAACTAAAATAAAATTCCACATGTTTTGGAATCTTCAGAATATGAATGCATGAGATGCTCACAGTAGTTAAAGAAGAACAAGTAACCAACTATACCCTTTTATGTGGAAAAAGACTAGACACCCCTCAGATACAGTTTCCAAATGTTAGAAATTACACAACTGAAACTTTCTGTGAGTGACATATTTATTACTGATGCATAATATCTAATAATTTATGAAAGTCTACATCCCTTTGTATATTATTCCATTTGAGAAAGTTTGCAGAAGTACAGTGGCAATCTGAGAGAAATATAGCTGCTCTCAGATGTAAAAATCCACTTAGGAAAGGTGCATAAATCTTAGTACACATTTACCTTCTTAACACTGCCAGCCTAAATAGTAGTACACAAAATCAGACTTCAGGGTACGGAGCCTGCAAGACTCAAAGAGAGGTTATGAACTCCATTCCTTACTCAGAGTAAAGATACTTTCACTTGCAGTAACAGGCACATCAAGGGCTTAATTAATTTTTGTGATCAAAGGCTAGAACTATTTTCTCCTTTATTTGCTAGAGATCATCTTTATCATCAGTGCTGCAAAACTCAATTGCAAATGTCATAGTCCAGCTATAAACTTTATTTCTGTAGATGTAAGTTTCTGGCAGGAAGGTCGGGGGAAGAATATACTTATCAGTCAGTTGGTTTGTCTTATGAGAATTTTATCATATATTCTCTTTGTCCTTTTAGAGCTAAGTAAGAGCCATGGAAGAGAATGAACCCATAAGTGAGTACTCACTGTCATACATCTGGAGAAAGAAATGCTGAAATTCTCTCACCTTTAAACCTCACCATGAGCAACATACAAAACAATTCTCAGGAGGTCTCTGTGCTTTATACTCAGACAGTACATTTTAAAATTAACTTGTTTCCCATGCACATTGCCTTGAGTTGAAAGAAGACACCCTTTTAGAAAAGAACCAGTCTGGTAGTATTCAGAAGAATGCTATAGGCTTGTTTTACAATTATTTCGATTCTTCATAAAGTATGTAAATGACAGTAGTATACTTTGCACCCTTAATCAGAAGTTTGTTTCCTTATGATAAAACAGATAAGCCATTTACTATATAGCTCCTGAACTTTTCACACAGTTAGGCTAACGTCTAAGATATTGCCCTATCTTATAAAGTACTATCCCTTGTTAGTTCCCACCCACTCTCCACAATGAAGTTCAGCAAAACTTTAATGGATCATATATAAAAACTAATCAGCAGCACACGCACACACATACGCCTGCTTTAAAACATCAAGGATTTACATTTCTGCTAAGTGTAATCTTGTTTGTCCATCTGCCATAAGCGATAGTCTCTAGTTTTAGAGCATTATTCATAAGTGCAGCCTTGTAAAAAAGGTAACCCCAAGAAAATGATTGACATAGATTACACATGTACATTCATCAGCCACATTAATCAGCAAAATATTTTTAAATGGCCATGCTCAGTTATTTTCTTATAAGCTTGCAGATTATTATAATTATTCATGTAGTAATATAAACCAGAGAAAACCAGTAAAAATCTATGGGTTACTTAACACAGCTGGTTAACTCACCTAAACACTGTCTTATCTCAATCCACTTTTAACTCTCTCAAATGTTAATATGAAATTTTAGAATGTAATTTCAGGGGCTAAATGATATTAATTTGGAGTCATTTTTTTATGATTCAGTCCAGATTTTCTTAGAAATTAGGGTCCAGTGTTTTCCTGGACCACATCACATTTGAACATAAGTTCAAGAGTTGTTCTGAACACAATTAAACCAGTGGTATTTTCATTTAAAAGACATTACCTTCTATAATCCTGGAAAGAAATTACACTGTGTTTCTATCCTAATTAGCCTACCATGAATGAGATAATTTTGTTATAATGATCTCTAAATTTCTACCACAACTAAGTATCAGTCAGTGGCCTGCTTTTTCCTTTACTCTTAGAGTAAGCTTAAACTCAATAAATTTGTTTTATCTAAACAAGAAGCTAAATAAATACATTTCTTTCAAAATAAACACAGAGGTTATGCTGCTGTCATCCCCTCTGCTAAATAATGTCAAACAACCACAGATCCATGTAATCAACTCCATTTCAGAAACAAACTAGCCACCCACACCATATGGTGGTGACTGCTATTCCTTGGAAACACCTAAAAGAGTATCAACAAAATAACCTAAAAAGAAAAGGCTTTCTACACCTTAGAATATTCTTTCACACTCTCAATTTGTCCTAATGGTGCCACAGAGAGGCATGAAGGTAAAGGGGGAAAGTGTAAATTTCCATTTGCTGAACATCACTAAGTTTCTTGTGTCCCTTCATCAAGTGTCAGATCTTCAAGGAGAGAACTAAAGAACTGTGCTTTTTCAGGTATGATCTGTGTTTGAAATTGGCATTTGTTCTTTTATGGCATTTCTAGCAACAATTCCATGGTCCTAAAACATTCAGTGTTATTAAGGAGACTTGTCATCAGAACTGACTAAACTTTTTATGGTTTTCTCATAATTCCAGAGCCCTCCACCTTCTCCTTTCTGAAAGCTATCACTTAGAAACACTGTCCTGCACGTTTCCTGGGAAACCTGAATACATCCCTTTGAATTTTTAACTATCCACTTAACTTTGTAAATACTCAAGAGAAATGTTGCTTCTTTAGTCGACAGTAGTAGCATGGTTTGCTTTTTGAGCCATTCTGAAGTTCAGACGCAGCCCCAAATTTGAAGTTTGTGTGCAGAATAGAAAACACTGCCGTGTAATCGTGCCTGCCGCCCAGTTGCATTTAAAAACCAATAGACACCGTCATTACTTCACATCTCCAAGTAAAACTTCCTGCAAAACCAGAAAGTGTGCATCAATGCCTTAGCTCCAAGCATGCCCTGCTTCCGTGCAGACCTGTTTATTGGTTGTCATAAACGTTTGCCTGCTACTTTACAAGAAAGAAATGGTATTAAAAAATAAAAAGAAAGAAATAGGAGGACAGCTGTATTTTTTTAAATGCCCAGTGCTTAAAGGCTAAGCCTAATTCTACCGTCTCTGCTAAGCGGAGAGAGCCTGAGAATACTTTAAAGGGCAGGAAAGCCGCACACCAGGTGTAGCAGATTTGAAGAAAGTTGGCCCAGCGGAGGAAACCCGGGCAAATGCCTTTGAGTTGTGTTTCTTCTTCGCCTGTCTGTCCTGCAGGTTATAAAACACTCGGTGAGAGACACAGAGATTCAAAACGCTAGCTTCTCACAAAGTCTAAAGTTCTACCACGTTTCCTAGACGATCTTCCGGGAGTTGTCAACACTTCGCGCCGCTTCCCAAGTTCCCCGAACCGCCCCGAAACGGAGGCGCCGCGCTTACCTGCTCCCGGGGGATGCAGGGCAGGGAGGTCCTGCGGTGGGACTTGCCTCCGCAGCCCGACATCTCGACGGACACCACGGAGCTGGACCGCCGCCGCCTCTTGAACACCGGGATCTCTTCCTTGGTCCCAGCAATCCGCTGGGACCCCAGAGGCTCCCTCGGAGCTGCCACCGGAGACTGCGGCAAGATCTGCTCCGCGTACCTGGCCAGGAGGATCCCCAGCACGCCGGCCAAGTACGCCAGGTAAGGTCTCCAGGCGACCTGGAACCTCTCCAAGGAAATGAGGGCCACGGTCCGGACCGCGCTAGTCACGGCGAGCATGAGGACGCCCAGCCTCAGCCTCAGCCTCAGCACCAGCCATGTCGCGGCGGCCAGGCAGCTGAGCACCACCCCTGCGGCGGGCAGCGACAGCAGGCGGTCCTCCCCGACGCCCAGCCCGATCTGCACGAGCGCTTCCCCCCCGCAGCAGGCGGCCAGCAGCGCGACGGCCAGAGGCAGGCGCACCCCGGCGCGCCGGAGGTACAAGCCCATCCAGAAGAAGGCACCCAGGAGACTGAGAAGCAGCGCCCAGGGCTGCAGCCAGGGGCCGAGCCGCGCGCCGCCCCCGGGCGCGCCTCCCCGGACGCCAGGGAAGACGCCCCCTTCTGCTCCCAGGACCGCTTCCTCCTCCTCCTCCTCCCCCTCCTCCTCCTTCTCCTCCTCCTGCGCCGCCACCTCCTCCTGACTCGGCCCCGGCGCCCTGCCGCTCTCCGCGCGGACCAGCCGCACCAGCACCGCCAGCAGAAAGGACAGCGAGCCCGCGCACAGCGCCGAGGAAAGTTTCCGCGAGCGCCGGAGCGGCTGCAGCGCCGGGGCTCCCCGCGGCCAAGTGGGGCGCGCACGACTCACCCCGCCTCGGCCCAGCTCGTCCCGGGCTCGGGCGGCCTTGGCCGGCACTGCCATGGTGCGACCTCCACGGCGGATTGCCCCCGGGGGGCGCCCCGAGCCACACGCTCGCGCTCGCTCTTCCCAGTCCCCCCCAATCCCTTCTTCACCCCACGCCCAACGTCCGCTGAAAAGTTTCTGCTTTCGAGTAACTCCGGGAGCAACGCTAGACGCTCCGAAGAGACTTCAGGGAAAACGCTGGCATAACCAGGCTTGGACCTGTCCCTCTCGGAAGAGCTTTGAGGATCTTTGCTCCGCCTCCGCCCCCAGCCCCGACCTCTACCCTCGGGCTATCTTCCTACTTCAGGGTTTTAAATGCTGCCCGCCGCACGCGCGCCGGGGGCCTCGGACGCCGCCGGAGCTGGGGGCGCGGGGCGCGTTCGGGGCCATCGCGCGCGCCAGGCCCGCGGCAGACGGAGGCCCCCTTCTCTTCCTGCAGCTCTTTCTCTATCACTCTTTCTTTCTCCGCGGCAGATCCTCCCCGGAACAGCCCCGGGACGCAAATCGCCATTCCCCGGGGAAGCAAGGAAAGCTTCGCCGGCGTCCGTCCGTCCAGCTCATGGCACAGGGTGGTCGAAATGGAAAGGGGCTGAGAAGTGAGAAGTTCGCGTGTTCGGCCCGAGAGGAGCGGCTGCGGCTGGAGAACGGAGGGAGAACAGGCGAGGAAGCTGGGAAGGAAGGAAGGGCGAGAGGAAGGGGAGGGTGAGACAGGAGAACGGGGTTTGCACACACGCGCGCGCGCGCACAGACACGCCGCTCCCCGTACACCCTCTTTTGGGTGCAAGGTTGCTGGTGATTTGCAGTTTTGCAAAAGGCTAGCGAGTAGACGACTGCTTCAAACTGTATAAACCAGGCAACTGGAGTGGTGGACAATTCCTCTTTCTTTCTTTAAGACAACTCCCTAGCAAAGCTCTCTGAGCTGAGCTCCCGCCCTCCCCCGGAGGAGGCGCTGCTAGCAGCTCCGTGGCTCCTTTCCCGGCGGCCCGACCCACACGCTACACGCACTTGCAGTCCAGAAGCCGGCGGGCCCACCTCTGGGCTCGCTCACCACCCCGGAGCCTTGGGGGCTGCGGCTGGCGCTGAGAACCGGCTTTCTAGGACGCTCAGGGGACGGGGGATCACTGGGCCTCTTGGTAAAGGATGAGAGCCAACGTCAGCATTTGCTGCCATCATTGCAAAAGACACCCACACCTAGGGTCTGGGTGATTTCAAGATGCTCCGAAGTTCTCAAGTCAAGCGCCACAGCACACCCGTTACTGATAGCTTTAAAGCTTTGGTTGCAGCGGCTGGAAGATCTACTTGCAACAGAAAACCCAAGCCCACCCCGCTGGATCAAAGGAAGGAAGAATCTCAGACCACAATATATTAAAGAGGAGGAGGGTCACATGTTTTATTTTAAGGTCTAACTTTTTAAAAGATCTAGAATATGATTATTAATCGGCAGCTGATGGTGGTGAATAGTAAAAATCATGCGAGGGGACCATGGTCTCAAGAAGGTGTATAAATGAAGAAAGTTTATGAGGAAAAATAATCAATGCTTTGGTAATGATTACATGTACAGATACTGTGGTAGGACGTATTAGAGAAGCTGGAAAAAAATGACCCATTTTTGCAATTTATGAAAAATCGTGGGCTGCAGATATTGCTCAGCAGCACAGTGCCTGCCTGGCAAGCATGAAGTCCTGAGTTCAATTCCTGATACCCCACCCAAAAAAATTGAAAAAAATCACTTAGCACCTTTCTATGGATTTTTTAAGAAACTCCAATATTCCTTGAGAGTTGGCTTTTGAAATAAAAATGACTGGCCACCCTTGTCCCATTTTAATATGACTATCTTAGATCTCATTTGCTGTCGATAATAATATTAATAAATCAATTTTGTCTTAATTAGCTTGACAATCCAGGTTAAAGTGTGTTTATAGCCTGCAGTATCTGGATAATTGGTTCAATATGCCGTTGTATTTTGTGTGCAGAGATAAAGCAATAAGAACACCAACAGGAGACACTTGAAATAAAATTATTATGGGGGAGAAGATGGCTTACATTTCTTGGGGGAAAGCCTGCTCTAGCTGCAGGCAGAGATCAATGTTGTTGACATGAATGGGTAGGAGAAGAGGTAATGTATGTTGTCCCCCGTCACGTGTGAGAACTGTGCTCCCGCACAGGGTGTCAGAGTCGGGAAGCTCCTTGGAAGCGATGGGCACCATCTGTCTCATATTTAAGGAAACAGGAACAGCAATTTCTTTGCCAGAGACAAATGGGCCCCCTCAGATGCACACATACTTCTATGAGTTTCTTTTTAGACGCATGATTCATAGGCCAGACCCTACCTGGGAAACTTCAGAGTGAAGAACCATGATTAGAAAATCCTGCTAATCTCCCCCGGTATCAACAATAGCTTATTAAACTGAAAACCTGTAAAGAGCTGGGCATTTATCAAAGTTAGGGAGGAAAGCGTGGTGAGGGGAGTTTTAGAACATTTTCGTTTTCTCTAGCCTCTCCCTCCACAATTATCTCAGTTGTTTAGGCAAAGTAAAATCATATCATCATAAAATTGAACTCTTAAGGGATAGAGGTAGACATTTAAAAAAAAAAAAGTTGTCGTAGAAAAGTATCATTTGTTAATGGCAGCTAGACGAGAATACGAGGTCTGTAATTTAACCACATCCTTGAGTTGCTCAATAGCAGATGTGACATCCTGGCAACTAGGTTTCTTCTCACTCTTTCAACAAAAATCACAATTAGAAAGTTATGTGTCCCACTAGAAGAATAGAAGGTAGATTTTTCTTCCCATCATCATCTAGAAACCAAAGACAAGAAAACAAAATTAAAATGAGATGAAAAACTATACAGGACTATACTAACTGAAAGAAATGACAAGGAGCCTTTAGCAGACAGTACCTTAAATAAGCCACAGTACAGAAATTAGTCAACTGCATCTAAACTGTGCCCATTTGGGCTAGGTAATGATGAATCATAATTCAAAAAAAGCAATGCTATATGGTGGGTGTGGTGGTACACACCTATAATCCCAATAGCTGGGAGGCCGAGGCAGGAGGATCACAAGATCAGGCCCAAATTCTTGTAATTTAGAAATTTAGTGAGACCCTGACTCAAAATAAAAAGGAACTGAGGATGTAGCTCAGTGTGAAGGCCTTGGGTTCTCAGTGTTGCAAAAAAAAGTGCCAACATAGCCCAAGCATAAGGAAATAGTACACACAGAAAAGGTTGCACGCATAGACAACAGAAAGAAAAATTGAAATTCGACCTGATTAAGCTTTTCACAGAGTCAAATCTGGTTAGTGTGGTTTTACTGTATTAGTTCTCTGTGAAGTTCTTTGACCCTATTGCAAATCATTTGGACTTTGGCAAAAAGTGCAAAAACAGTTATGCTTAAGGGAATTGTTCTGTAGAATTTTAAAAGTTTACACTCCTTAATGTAGACACTGCCCCCTGACCTCTGTGCACATATGTACAAGGACAGCGAGAGCAGAGTGTATCTAAATCACAACTCTTAACTTCCAACACCTTCCCTCCAACCTCAACCACCACCCACCACACCCAAACAATTTCTCCTGTCTTTTCTCACCCCAGTAAAGAACACGCACTTACCGCCTTCCACTTAATCCAGCTATTCCCATTTTGAGTATTTTTCCAGAAGAACTGAAAGCATCATACCACAGTGATATGTGTGCACCCATGTTTATAACAGCACAATTTTCCATAGCTAAGTCTTACAATCAACCCAAATGCCCATCAACCAAGGAAAGGATAAAAAAGATGTGGTAATGTTATACAACAGAGTATTACTCGCTATAAAAAAGATAAACTCAAGGTTTTTGTAGGTAAATGGATTCAACTAGAGACCAAACTCATCAGTGAAATAAATAGGACCCACACGTGTAAACATCTTGTTGTCTCCCTG
Source organism: Dinomys branickii (assembly GCA_004027595.1). Taxonomy (NCBI): domain Eukaryota; kingdom Metazoa; phylum Chordata; class Mammalia; order Rodentia; family Dinomyidae; genus Dinomys; species Dinomys branickii. Next base: position 101,025 of record PVLD010005254.1, read on the forward strand.
GTGTAAGAACATGAAACAGTAAATAAAACCCAAAATGTACAATAGATAATATGAAAGAGAAGGAAATTGTGCAAACGAAGGAACTGGGATGAGGGGAAGAAGAAAAAGTACTAAGGTAATAGATGATAGCCAGGCAGACAGACAGCTGGCATGTCTGGTGGTTTATTGAAAGGAACAGTTAATGCTTAATATTTTTAATGTATTTTGACTAATTTTACATGCTTACAGCTGGAAATCTGAGCAGTTTATGTGAAGACAATATCCAATAGAACAACAATTATCAAATTCCTACCATCCTGTCTGAAAACACTGTATTGTCTCTAATGTTTTTTAAAAATTATTATTTTCTTATTCCCTTCAATGGTTTGCTCAATCCTCCATTCTTATATCTAGTAATCTGAGCAACTACATTGAAGATAACAATATGTACTCTGATGACCACTGTGAATCCCTATCATTTGGTTTGAAATCCTGTATCCCTTTTAATGTCCTTGCTTCATTTTGTTTGTATTTCACTATTGTTCTTCTTTTTTTACTATTCCCTTTCAAATAAAAAAAGAACATAAACTACCGTCTAGCTAGCTGCTCATGTTTCAAAAGAGGCCACTGCCCTTGATTCTTTTCTTTTTACCTTGTTTACTTCCAGTCTATTAGCAAATTCATTTGAGTCGATCTCTAAAATAGATTCTGAATTCATTTACATTTCCCTGCTCCTCTTATAAAATAACTAACCAAAGACTTATTACCATCTCTGGGAAGAACAACTGCAATAACTAAAGGGTCTTTCCCTCCACACAATTCGTTTTTATGATAGCTGTCCCTCTCCTTCTTCAAACCACGCAAAGCCTTCCCACAACCCTTGCAGAACCCAAAGTCCTCATGACAAGCCTTCATGATCTTTCCAAGCCACTCTCTCTGTCCTCCCTTCCTATTTCAGATCGACTGCACTACTAAAGCCCTGTCCATTAGCATGCTCTTCAGTGATAGAAATGTATTCTGTTCTGTCCATTAGAGCAGTCATTAGCCACAAATGGCTGTTGAGCCCTTGAACCATGCAAAGTGCCACTAAGGAACTGTAGCCATTAGGTTTGTCAGCTTGACTGGCTTGGGCGATGCCTATGGAATTAATAAATCACTTCTGAATGTGTCTGGGTGTGTCATGGAAGTGTGATCCTGGAGTCCGGATCTGGTCCCTGGCAAGTTTCTTTCTGCTGCACTTTTCCGATTCTGCTTCATGGCCACTATGAATTGAGCACTTGTCCCCTACCAGGCTCTTCTGCCATGAGGTATCTGCCTTGAAGTCAGACAATTTTAAACTAAAAGTTCTCAAAGCATGAGACAAAGAAACCATTTCCCTTTTAAATGTGCAGATGTTGGGTCTTTGGCCTGAGAAGCAGGAAAGCTGACTAATATAGCACTGAGGTTTTTGTATTTTATTTTAATTAATTTAAAGTTTAACAGCCTCACTTGGTTTGTGGTCATAGTTAATAGAGAATACACATTACTTTAAACCATGTTTGTATTGTTTATACAGAGTAAATGGAAAACTTTGCTTAGTACCTTGATATTTGCAGAGTTTTCATGTCTGGATCCTTGTCCATGCATTGTAACTTCAATTGCTAACTTGTTTTTAGAAAGACTAATTCCTAGCAGTCTTAGCCAAAAGTTTTTGAACACCCATATGTGCACATAATTTTGTCATCCTGCTTCTTGTTTACTGCAATTTCACTATGCAGAATTGTCTTGTTCAAATTTCTGTTTTATAGTTTATTACCTCTTCTATTCAGTAGGGTGTAAGAGCTACACAAGAAAAGAATGTCTTTGTTATGTATCTCCAGTTACAGGAATAGTGCTTGGTATAGGCTGTGAGTGCTATACACACTGGTTCCAAGTATTTATATAGTTGATGAATTAATGAATTAATGAAATAAATGAATATATGATTAAAGAGTAAAAATAATCTCATCTTGTATCATAGGTTTTATAAACATCTCCACTTATTTTTATATTTAATTATTTATATAGATATAGCCCTTTAAGTCTTGAATGGAAGATTTCACTTCTCAGGGTGAACTCACTGGTAAAATCATGCAAGCAGAACTTTTATAGAAAGTTGCTTTTAGAACACACACACACACACACACACACACACATCTTATAAATTACTCATCAAGATACAAGCAATAGCAAAGTTGTAAACATTTTGTATTCATTACCTAGTTAAATATTCATAATACTTAACCATGTTCTAATAGGTGCAGGGAAAACACAATGTAAACATATGTATTTGAATAGCAAGTAAGCTAAGAAATTGAGAGTTGAGAGATGTCTGAATACAAATGACTAAAAGGTCATTGCATGTCATTATCTGTGACCTAGTCTCCAATTATTCCAATTAACACTCTTAAAGGGGCAAATTTAAGTCTAAAAAGTATTTTGCCAAGATAAACTTATAAAAATTTACTATTTCACATACAGTCAGGAAAAGAATGCAGAAAGCTTGCATGTTTTAATATATCTATGAAGTGTTGGCCTTCTTTTTCATTTTCAAAGCATAAGTAACAGCTTTAGATATGCAATGATGAACATGCATAAAAACACTAAGGACAAAGAAAGCAAAATATAAGGACTGGTTATGACTCATGAAGCCACAAAATTGTATTAACAAAAACTCAGGTTACTGTATTTACTGCTCATAGTGCCAAGACAAGCCACTTTCCATGCCCTGTGTACCAACACTGCCACAGAACTGACATTCCCTACCTTGTGCCTTCTGTGTTAATGGCTGGCTCCACCCTCTGTAAACAGATTGGTTAGTGTGTTAGGTACAGGGTTTCCTAACCTTGCTCACTCTGTGGTACATACACAACATGGTAATATTTGGTGGTCCCATTGGATTAAAGGGAGAAAAGTCTGTAAACAAGTCTTCAAGCATGGAGCCTGACGACATGAAACTCAGGCACACCTGTAACCTGTGGCACACTAGCTAGGAAGCTTTGAGGCACCTTGTGTTTGGCTCACTAATAAAATATAAAGCTGTCTTCGGGAGACTATTAAAAGAAGCATGAGGCAAATTCCAAGATCTTAGTACCTTCCTGATGACCATATTTACAGTTCGTTGTACTTTTTTCTGATTACTTTCCCATGAACTCCCTCATCTACAGGATTTTTGTCTCATTTTAAAATTTTGAAATGAGACACACTAAGTTTGACTTGTAAAACAGGTACTGTCAATAATGGGACTAGAACCCAAATCATTCCTACCATATACTGATGTGTTTTCTATTTTGACTAAAACCCACTGATAACGTTATTAGCTCATAAATAACTTCAGTAAATATTTCCTTTGACTCTGCAAGCATTATGACTCTAGAAGAACTGAATTAGTGTGTAACAATCTAAATATTATATACTATAATAAATAGGCAAATTGCTTTGTGTTATGAAATCAGCAGGGGTTTCACTTGTCTTGTGGACACATACACCAAAAGGTCATGTTTGGTATAAAAATGAAGGCTTATGGTTCCTTTCCACAATTCTCAACAACGGCCCCCTGCTTCAAACTCAGTGGACAGAGGTCTTAGGAGGCAAGAAATCACTGACCACAAGAGGAAGTCACGGAGCACTCAAGCCAAGCAAGAGAACTGCAAACAAGGCATAGATGTGTAGATCTGTTTTTATGGAAACAGCAAAAAGATCATAGGTAGTGTGACTAATGATCAGAGCCTTGAAACTGCTTATGTTACTAAAGAGTTTTATTAAAATGTATTATCCTATTTCTCTGCTTCATCAAGAGCAGCAAGTTTAACTGAGTATGTCTGTGGCAGTGCAAATTCTTCATGCGTCTCAGACCTACCAGGATAAATCACTGCATCTGTAAATACATTAATTATCAAATAGATGCTCATACTTCAAGGTATGTGGGAAGAGTAAATGGATTTGGACTAACAGTGATCTGATTTCTGCCCATTGATAATTACTGTTAAAATAATCCCAGCCTCAGAAGACAAGAAATATATCAGTATCACTGAGTGAAAAAAAATGGGCTCTTGTGTCTGACCTTTAAGGTCATAACTTCAATTCTTATTTAAATCCTTTTTACTAGACTCTATGATGATTGTTCAATATTAATATAACCAAATCAAATAAATTAAATGCATTGTTGATAGAAAAGGTGTGCCAGAGAACATGCAAGAGGGAAAAGGTGGTCAGGGATTTTCAATAATAGTAGTTTCATGAATAAATTCCACCCATATTTACTGTATTCTGCAATAAAGGGCCTCTCTCTTAAAGGATTGCCTCAAGCACTATTTTATGAGGAGGAATAAATGTTACTAAATTTTGAAATGAATATGTAATAGCATAAAAAAAATCTACTTTTTTGAAAGAAAGAAATAAAATGCAGTGCCTGCCAAATAAATTACTGATAAGGTAGATAGTCCAAGTTGAGCTCTTCCTGACTCCAGGAGTAAATATGTCTGTTTTCCAGCTGTTATTGATGTGCAGAACTTTCCAAAATATTAGAACTTAAGGATGGTTTACTTTTTCAACTAGAACATATTTAAGGAGAGACATATGAGTTACTTGATAGAAAGGAAAATATAACTATAATCTGCTTCTCTTTCATGTTTCAACACCACTGAGTTTTAAAGTTGGTTTTTACTTTATCTGAAAGAGTTATAATAGCACTCACACTGTGAAGTTTTATGTAGGCAGGAGTAGAATGCCAGGAAAAGATTTATGTTTCTAGGCTCAGAAGCATCTTTGGCCTATAAATTTAATCCTCTTTTGTATGCAACCTACCAGTGTTTCTAAAGGTTAATGGAATGTTTTGAGCTACATTATCATTTTGAAGAAATCTAATGAGCATCTAAATGGGTGGAATTAGGCATCTGAGAGAATGAGAGATGGATAAGTTACTAATTTGCTAATTGAAAATCTACCTGCTGCAATCTCTCACCCACTGTTCTTTTCCTTTATAATAATTTAAGAAGAAAGCATATTTAAAATTGGAATGCAATTGTAGATTCAAAACTTATTCATGAAAAACCTATCATATAATTCCAAAAATATCCTAGTGCAACTTCTATAGTTTACTTTGCAGTATTCAAAGTACTTATACACTTATTATCACAACTACTCTTTACAAAGTATGTGATAGCAATGCTTTGCACACAAAGGAAACCAAGTCCCAGAGATTAAGATTTACTTAAGCTAAGAAAGTAGCATAAACAGTTGAAGCCAAGTCTGCTGATTCTTGCTGCTAAGGCTGGTGAATAATGGATATAATATACCCTGAATACTGTATGATCTGAATCTAAGAGAATTTAGAGGTCACCATCTGTCTCTCACCTAATTAAAATTCATTTTTTATTTTAAAGAGAGTAATAAAAAAGAACAAGAGCAAAATACCAGCAACATAAGACAAAAAGAAAACAAAGACAATAAAGACGATACCGGGTTTCAGAGCAAAATGATAGGAATGAACAGGGGCTGTCACATTACACGCTGTTATCATCAGTGAAGTTGTTCAGATAACCAGATGCAAGAATGCAAGATTGATCAAACCATTAAAGAGAATTTTAAAACAACATTAGAAACGATACCAAATTTCACTAGACAAGATGGGAGGAATTCCCCAGTGGTTGTTATATTGCATATTGTTGTCTTCAAATTAAAATTCTTACAGCTTGAATATTTCCAAAGAGGGAATATGTCAAAGCCTTTAAATTTTAATTAGCATATAATTTAGCTAGCATAAAATTCATTCTTTTAGGACAGGGGATGTGGCTCAGTGGTACAGCACTTGGCATATACAAGGCACTGGGTTCAATCTCCAACACTGCACAGGCCAAAAATAAATTTTTTTCTTTAAACTATACATTTTAGCATTTACAGTACATTCACAAAGTTGAGAAGCCACTACCACTAATTCCAGAACATTTTCTTCACCCCAGTAGGAAGTCTGAACCCCTTAGTCGTCACGCATGTCCCATTTCCCCCATTCCCTGGCAGCCACTAAGCTACTTTCCATCGCTCCAGCTTTACCTATTCTGATCATTTTATTAATTAATGATATTATACAATTTGTGGTGCCTTTATCTGATTTCTTTCACTGCACATGTTTTCACGGTTCATCCACATTGTAGCATGTATCACTGTTTCTTTTGTGGTTGAAAAATATTCCATGGAATCACTATATTCTTATAAAGAGTTCTTTATCTATTACAGTTATAAGCTTTTATCAGATATGAATTTCAAATATTTTCTGCCATTAATTGGCTTATATTTTCACTTTCTTAATGGTATTCTACAAAGCCCAAAAGTTGTAAGTTTTGATGCACAACAATTTATCCACTGTTTTCTTTGTATATGCTTTTAGGATTTTATCTAAGAAATCATTTGCCAAGTGCAAGGCATGAAGATTTACTCTGGTGTTTTCTCCTAAAAGTTTATATTTTTAGTGCTTACATTGAAGTATTTGATCCATTCTTAATTAACCTGTGTTTATGTTGTGAGGTGGGGGATCTCATTCCATTCTTTTGCATATGAATGCCCAGCTGTCCCCCCCTCATTGACTTGGCACTGCCTACCTTTAAAGGTGATGGGGATTGAAGAGCCCTTAATCTTACAAAGTGCGCCTTATATTGAAGAAAACTCTGCCTCGTCTCAAATACACTTCCCAGTGCTGTTTTTGGACAAATGAGAAAGAATACAACTGTTACATTACATACATAACAGTATTTGTGTACTTCAAGCGTTTGCGGTCTTGAAAAGCCTCCATCTCAGCTAAGGAACAATTAACTGGGCAACATAATTATTGGTTCTTCAGTAGCCTCGCAACCTTTGTCTCTTCCGGTCTCCATCACTCTGCAATGCCCCAGGTCTGATTCTGCTCCTGCAGAAGAGAGCAAAACTGCTTATTCACGTCCCATGATCACGGATATTCATTCCTGTTTATGGAGCCTGCAACATCGTTGTCTGGCTTTTCTAGCTATATCTGTTATTACTGTTTCGCTCGTGGTTCACTAAAACTACTGCAAATATTTTAAAAAATAGATTTCAGCCCAAGACTGCTACCTAATTATGTGTTACAATCATTTAACGGTGCCCTTTAGTCAAAAACAAGGGTCCTTTCAATAAAGCAGCATTCCCAGGGCTTAGAATTGTAAAAGTACACTTTGAGGACTATTGCTCAGCAATTAAAAATACAAACTTTGGGTGCCTATGATAACTTGGACAGATCTCCCATGAAATTATGCTGAGCGAGAAAAAATCCCCAAGGCCATATATACTATATAATCCTACATATATATTATTCTGAAATAGAAAAATAATTAGGGAAATGAGGAAAGGGTTAGCGGTTACCAGAGGTCAGAGCAGGGACTGAGGGGAAAATAGTTGCGTCTGGCCTCAAAATGGCGGCGGCAGAGATCCTTGCAGAGCTGCCACTATTTGCACCTAGGCCACCGTCCTCATTATAAAATCGTACTGTAGTTTTTTGAGATTTTACTACTGGAGGAAATTGAGTAAGTGAATCTGAATTATTATGTATTTTATACGCTTGTACCTTAAATATAAAAAGAAAAATATGTTTGTGTTATTTCTTAGTATTAAAGACTATAGAAATAATGTGTAATACTAAGAAAAATCAGTACCATTTCTTTTGCTGCTTAGTTATCTCATTTAAAAAATTACTGGTCTTCTCCATGAAGGAAATCTGTTCAAAAACAAAGAACAGATGGGACGAGGGAAAGGAGAAAAGAAAGAGGCAAAAATGTATGTATGCATATATGAATATACATATGTGCAGGAGGGCTAACATGGTTCTACTATTGTATTATATCACTTAATGCTAAGGAATAATTGATGACGGGTTATTCGATCAATCTTGTATGTCTGTATGTGTTATCCTGAACACACACTTCGAAGATATCAATATGCAAAGCAGCAACTATTGGTGGTTTTTTTTTTTTTTTGTCTTTGGTTTTTTGTTTTTTGTGTTTTTCTGTTGTTGAGATGATTAATTGTCTCACCAATTTTGCATGTCTGTATCTGTGTTCATGTATATACACTTTGAAGGTATCAATAGGTAAAGCAACAACCATTGTTGAGGCCATGTCACCTTGTCTGTAAATCAGTTTTGATTGTACTATTTCTTATGCTAATTTGTGTCTGTTTATTAGTATGTTTTTGTGCTTTTATTTTTTAAAATAAATAAATAAATAAATAAATAATTACTGGTCTTCTCACTTCAGAAAATCTACCTTTTTCATCGTTTTCGTTTTCTGTATTGCTCACATATGGGGATTCTTTTGATATTTTTTGAATTTGTTTTGAAATTACTATATATCCCATAAATTTTAAAAATGGTAAAGTTAGTTTATAATTAAAAATAGAAAATGCAGTATCTTAGATCTTTGACTTATACAGCAGTTTTCCTTAAGAGAAATGTTTACAAGTCTTAAAACTTTTATTCTTTGCTTTCAAAGATGAGGTATTATCATTATCTGCTCCGAAACTGTTAGAGCAGATAATAGCATCCTAATAGGGTAAATATGGAAGCAGAGGCACAGGTATTTTAGGTATCTCACTTAAGGAACTTTACAGTTTAAATATCAGTAAATATCAGATATATTGATCATGGTCCAGATATATATATATATATATATATATATATCTCCTTTAAGTAAGTGTAACTAAAGAATATTGTCACTTGACTACGTCTCCTGAACAGTTTACATTTACAATTCTCTTTTTATTTATTGCTGCATTAAACCTCACAGAATCAAAGCCTGTTTGTTACAGTATCTCTTAAATTCTTGCCTCCTACGAAACAGTGGCTCCAAAGACCATGTCATTTATGACTGTGTGATGTCTGGGTGGCTTTGACACAATGACCAAGTTGTAAAAGTGAAGCAGACGTGTACAGTATTAAAAGAAATAACTGCCTGCAAAGTCTATAGAAAAAAATAATCAGTATTTATAAATTCCTATCATTTGTGCTTAAAGACTTAAATACAAAAAGCAGAATGCTGAATGTCTATGATTTCCCCCTGCCTAATACAGATTTCGGGAAAGAAACATTGTCTGGGCCCTTCAAAATGATGCATAGCACCTACTCAGGGACGGAGCAGGAAGTGTTCGCGTTCGTATAACTTAGTCTGAGTTATTCCCTGCTTGAAACCGGGAGGCATTTTTTTTCATTCTACCAAAACCACAGAACTATGGTAACTTTCCACAGAGATGGCAAATTACATACACAGCTTAGGCACAAGGATTCTTTTAGCCAAAAATCTAGAAATGGGGCATGGTAAGCCTTAGTGAGTTCAGCAAGTGATGCATGGAAGAAAATAATGTGGTTCTCCCATCCCAGAAAAGCAAAAGAAATAATTTCCAAATATACATAAAGATGTTCAAGCCTTTTCTGTTAATCAATCCATTCCTAACCTGATCTTTAGGTTGATTTTATTATTATTATTATCATTATTATTATGTTTTCCTAGACCCATCTATGGGAACTTTTAGTCCATTTACTATGAAGAATTAATTTGACATTGTTGCTGCAGTTTTTCTTAATTGATTAATAATAATGTGTAAAATTATAGGTGACACACAATTTAGGGTTCTGGAAGTTATAGGTGACAGCTAAAAGGGCTTATAGAAGACTTTCATTTTAATTCTTAATGAATCACTGCCAGTCACATGTATCTCATTTCATTTCACATCTCAAATATCAATTATTCAAGAGATTGACTAAAAGTTCAGAAGAAATATTCATACAATTCATTTTATCCCAGATATTAGTGCTGAAGATATATGGTAAGTGTGCCCTTAGTATAAAAGTTCATTTGAGAAAGGTTATTTCTCTTCTAAAATAAACTCATACCCCATAAGAAAGTCATTTGAGCAGGTGTTTTGTTTTATTATTCATACATAAGAGTTTGGGATAAAATTTTAAATACATCTGTCTGAATCTTTACCCACAGACATGTTACTCATCTTCTTCAAATTTGCATGCATTTTTTTTTCTGGATCTTACTAAGAAATTAATATCGCTACTCGACTGGAACCAGATTGTAGAACACATGGACACACCCTTAGTGTTATAAAAAATGCCCTGGAATTTTTAATGAGCACAAGTGGTCAGAATCCTAGTCTTACATCTCATCCAATAGATGGTTCTCTTGCAGTACAGGGCCCTGTACCCTCAGGTTGGAGTTGGCTGTGGACCACCTCGGGATGGAAGAGGGCCACCTACTGAATCACCGCCACCACATCCTGAAGCTTCTTCTATCCAAGTCTTCTGTGGGCCCACCCCTGCTGCACTCCTACGTCTGAAGAGATCACAGCTTTATAGCATTTCATTATAAATTTTAAATTTCCAGTCTCTGGTTTTCATATTGCATTTCAAGATCAACATCCTTAGTATTAGTTGTATACTTTTTATTTTGAAATTTTATCACACCTTTGCCAATGGGAAATTCCAAGCCGGCTACTGAACTACAGTACCACACACGCAGAAATCCTCACAACAGCTCTGTGAAGGAGGTGTTAAATGAGAGAGAGAGGGAGAGAGAGAGAGAGAGAGAGAGAGAGAGAGAGAGAGAGAGAGAGAGAGAGAGAGAGAGTTCAGGATCACCTTCTTACAAAAGCCCAGTCCCTAATAACTAATGAATGAAAAGACATCTTGAGTCCAGGGGCCACTGGGAGTCATTCATTGGCATATATTTTCTCAGCTGCTTGTAAATGAAAATGGTAATAATTTAACCAATACATTTAGGCTGACAGCTAAAATAAGTTCCTTCTTGCACCCAAGCAGTAGAACTAAGTGGGACAGAAACAGACTGCCTTCTGTTACCACCTGATTGGGGAAAACTCACATGTCGTGCTCAGTAACTGAGTCTTTCAAGTCCAGCTCATATACACAACCACCTTTCTCTGTCCTCATTTAAGAGGTCCTGAAATTTGGGAGGCCCTCGAGTTATATTTATTTTGCTTTATTTCTTTCTCTCAATCCTAAATTCTCCTTTTGGAAAAACTTTGATGTCCAAATGATGATGTAACGTAAGAGAAAGATACTTGGAGGGATGAAATCAGTTGGAGTCCAGTTAGTACAACAAGATGATAGGAGGGAACTGTATTGTTCATCATATACCATAGTGGTAGTCAGCGTTGTATTTTTATGCCTCCTTTGATAACACATTTTATAGTACTATTGTAGCAGTTATCACTGATTCTCCTTCTGTTCATCCTAAGCTGTACATAGTAGTGACTTCCTACTGGTAGTCTCTGCCTAAAGATGTTTTGGGGCTGCAAAGTGAGCTAAGCTCAACATACCATGGCAAGTGAGACCCTGCTGGACTGAAACAATGTTAGATAACCTCTTCAGGGTGAAACAATCAGGAAGGAGTAGGTAGTGGGAGCAGATCCTCCATTTGAAGACACAGTCAGTGTTTCATTACAACTATAAGTGTGGCTGGGGCCTGGACATGTCATGCCAGGAGTAGGAGACAATGGAAGGAATCAGTGCATTGATGATCATCGATTATCAGGAAGAGCTAGGTTGCTGCTGCCTAAGAGGAGCAGGGAAGAATACAAGTGGAATTGGGAGAGTCCATTCGATACCTCTTCGTGTTTCCATCTTAAGGGATAACTGAAAATATCAGGGTAAGTGAGGGCCCTGAGCCCTCAAGGATCTAGACGCATGTTACCCAGCCAGGCAAATGACTTAAGCCAGCAGTAGTGTTCCGAGGGGGTGGTTGGGAAGAGATGATAAAATGACCTGTAGAGGAGACATGAATATCAATTATAATCTTGGGCCATTTATGATAGCTAGACTTGTAATTTATCCCCAAAATTTTTGTATTTTTGTTTTAGAAAATGTGTGTGTGTGTGTGTGTGTGTGTGTGTGTGTGTGTGTGTGCATGTAAGGAATGGGGATTGGCTACTCCATTGTAGAATTAGTAACAGACTAACTTAATTCAAAGCATGGTCTGAGAGGAACTGAGGAGTCCAAGGAGGGCGCTACCACAATGGTGTTAGCGTCCTTCCCATCTGCACTTTTTCCTATGTAAATGCCCATTGTTTCCTTTCTGTTATTCCTTTCAAATTCTTTAAGTGTCTCTGACATATTTCTCTTTAAGCACAGGTGCATGAATGCACAAGTATATTGTAGAGTAAATGATTGTGTGACCAACCACAGGAGAAAGGACTTGCAAACAATTAAAGCCACTAAAAAATGGAAAGACCAATAATTTTGGCAGTTAGGAATGTTCCTTCACCAAGAGTTACGTTTTTTATCAGAATATAGACAATCAGAAAGATTCACTGGAGAACCAACTCGTAAGCATGGTGATTGGGAGGAAATGAGGGTGAATGTTAACAGTGAAATGTAACTCAGAACATCCACTGGGTGAAAGATGGACAGTTACAATGAAGGAATAAAAGATTTATTTAGTGCTAACGTTATGTTCTGTAGTGGATTGACAACTGGTGGTCAACTTATAACCCCCAGCTGAACTAAGTAAGTGTGGTGCTGGGTGTGGGAGGCCCCCCTGGCGATTGTTACCAGCAGTATAAGAGGCAGAACTGGAAAATGAGATGTTAGGCTGTTGGGAGTGGAGAAAAGCTAGTGGGAGCTGGTAGAAGCTGTAAGGAGTTTTTGGTTTCCTTTACGAGTTTGTTGTGCTGGCTTTCCTGATGAACTTGGCTGTTTTCATCCTCTGAGGAACTTGGGACTTTGTTGGCACTAAGAATAGCTTCGGTTCACCTTGAGGGAGCTCTGGTTCTCACTTTGAGCATCACTTCCTGGCTCCAGAGGGGAAGATGGTGCGCTGCCAGCCTCCTGGAGAAACTTGCTGGGTTGGCTTTCCTCATGGGAACTCAGCCATCTTCACCATCAGAGGAGCTCAGCACCTCACTGTTGCTGAGGATGGCTGTGGTACTTTTCAGGGGAGCTCTGGTTCTTACTTTGCATGTCACTTCCTGGCTCCAGTGCAGATCCCTCAACATGCTAGCATGGATCCTTCATTCCGTTGGCACAGACTTCCTAGATTCCACCACTGATCTTTGGGCCTTCCCAGTGCAAATCCGTGAAACAGGCCTGTACGAAATATTGTTATGGGCTCTAGGTCTCCAGTTTGACATGTGGGAGGCGTTGTTATGAGCTCTCGGTCTTTAGCTGGACTCATGTAGGACATTTCTATAGGATCCAAGCCCCTGGCTAGATCCCTTGGCTTTAGTGTGTGGACAGATTTCCTGCACTCTTTTGTATATCATTCTTTGGGTGACTATTATAAATAATCTTATAAAATATGTGTCCTGTATTATATATTGTTCACCTTGCAAAATAAACCCCAAACCATGACATATTCAATGAACAGAGCATAGCAACACCCAAAGGGAAGTCTAAGGAGTTCTCAATTTCCAAATAAGGGAAAGGAAAGAAAATAGGAAAAGATAGGAAAGGAAAGGAAGAAACAAAGAAAAAGGAAGGGAAGGGAAAGGAAAGGAAAGGAAAGGAAAGGAAAGGAAAGGAAAGGAAAGGAAAGGAAAGGAAAGGAAA